>CAIGQZ010032437.1:1147013-1160930 GCA_903798205.1 Danio tinwini | reverse complement strand
AGAAGAAGAAGAAGAAGAAGAAGAAGAAGAAGAAGAAGAAGAAGAAGGAGTTGCACAGTTGGCATAACTTTGTTTAGTTGCAGCAGTTTTGTTCCATGCAGAAATAAGATGTTGAGAAGCTTTTATGATTAATTAACCGTGACGAATTAAAGCACAGTTAATAGCAAAATTTGTATTCCTGCTTTAATTTAAAAGAAATTTAAGTAAAAAAGTGGCATAAATCATTGTATAAGGTGCTTTAATATTTACTTTTACCACATGTATGGTGAAGTTCAAAGGCAAAAAAATGATATTTTATTATTGTTAATAAATGTTTATTATTGCTATTGTGGCTTTTAAATGGATCTTTTATTTTAGTAAAAATACAAGATCAGATAAGTTTTGAATAATTTACATTGTGTATAGTTTTGGAAAGAAGCCTTTTTCTCATAACAATACTTTTGTTGATGTTTTGTTTAGGGCTGTCAAAATTAGCGCGTTAACGCACACGATTTATTTGAAATATTTAACGCGATAAAAAAATTAACGCATTTAACGCAGTTGCAATAATTTTTTTTTATTTCCTGTTGTGGCCGACGTGTGTTCAGGGCCAGCGTGTCCATAGAGACAACAAGGGCGGCAGAATAGTGAGCGAACCCCCCGGTCCTCACTTTCATTCGCGACACCCACCCCCTCCCTCCCTCTCTGTCCTTACTTTCATCTGCGAATCGGTCACTTTCTATTTCACTTTCGGGTTGAGGGAGGCGTGATTGCCGTTCGCCTTAAGCACCAGTTCAGCTTGCTCCGGCCCTGCGTGTGTTTAATGTCCAAAGAAATATGGATAAGACCAAAGGAAGCGCTTTTAGAAGGAAAGTTTCAGTATAAAACAATTAAGGTCGCATCACCTGAAGGGAGTGCGCTGTACTGCGTGTTCTCTCTCTCTCTCTCTCTTTCTGTGTTTGTGTGTGTGTGTGTGTGTGTGTGTGTGTGTGTGTGTGTGTGTGTGTGTGTGTGTGTGTGTGTGTGTGTGTGTGTTGTCCCCCGATAATGTCAATAGACTGGACTGTCTTAGCAACTAGCTAAATGTCAAGGAGGACGAAGCTAAATTGTTTTTACTTTATAATGAATATTCTCAACTCGCAATACAACTTTACAATTGTTTGTATTCAATACTTTATTATTATTGTAATTTTACCAATCTCCATATTTGCAATGCCTGTATTTTGGATAATATATTTATATTTTTTGATTCGTGATTAATCATGATTAATAATGATTATTTACTTTTGTGATTAATCATGATTAATCACAAAACTAAGTGTGATTAATTAATTTTATTAATCAATCGACAGTTCTAGTTTTGTTTTTTTGTCTACTGTTTACTGTCCTTCAGTGATCTAGAAATGTGTAGAATATTCTAAAATGGTGCTCAAGAAACAATTGTTATTACAATCAGTATACTGAGGTTCTTGTTGTGGAAGCGTGATACACTTCTATTCCACAAAAAGTTTTTCACAAAAATACAGATTTCCACAAATATATAAAGCAGTAAAATGTGATTTGATTAAACTGTATATTCATCAAATAAATGCAGACTTCGTGAAAATAAAACTTTGATTAAGATTATGAAAATCTAAATTATTTTAACATTTGATTGTGCATACATATGTGCCAAAAATGTGTCATTCAGGTTCCTGGGCACCACCATCTCTCTGAAGTGAGAGACTCTATTGTGAAGAAAGCCCAGCAGAGATTGTCCTTCCTCCGTCAGCTGAGGAAGTTCAACCTGCCACAGGAGCTGCTCGTACAGTTCTACTCAGCTGTCATCCAATCCATCCTCTGCACTTCAATCACCGTCTGGTTCAGCTCAGCTGCCAAAACTGACCTCCATAGACTACAGCGAATAGTCCGGACTGCTGAACGAACCACTGGCACTACCCTTCCTACACTTCAAGAACTGTACTCTTCCAGAGTGAGTAAAAGTGCTCGCAAAATCACTCTGGACGACTCGCACCCAGCACACTACCTGTTCGAACTGTTACCGTCTGGTCGGCGCTACAGAGCACCAAGCACGAAAACAGCCAGACACAGGAAAAGTTTCTTTCCTCAGGCCAATTTACTTCATGAACAGTTAAATATTCTCCTACTGTGCAATAAACGTGCAATACTTTCTTATACGCACTTGTACACAGCACCTTATAACAATATACAATGCAATACTTTCTCCATTCGCATTGGTACACAGCACCTTATAACCTGTATATTTATAACAAATCTGTACATACAATTCCACATCCAGATACTTTTGACTTACTGCATCTCTGTTTAATGTTTATCGCATTTTTCTTTTCTCATATTTAATTTTTTTGTGTTGTCACTTGTCACTTTATGTACACTGGAAGTTTCTGTTGCCAAAACAAATTCCTTGTGTGTGAAGCACACTTGGCAATAAAACTGATTCTGATTCAAAAGCAAACATCTATACTTAAATAAAACATATTTATATTATTCAAAAACCTACTGTAAAACAAAATCTGTAAAGTATGTGATAAACAAAACGCAATTTATTTAATATTAAGAATATAAAAAACAAATGTGCAAAAAAAATGACAAAGGTTCTCAGTGTCATATACACAACTACTGTACTAAACACTGTCATGGTAACAAACTTAAAATAAAGTATGCAAAGTATATTATTTATTAACATTAGATGCAACTCTAATGTGCATATCTTAGGCGAAAAAATAACCATAGTAATGTCAATTCTGGGAAAGTGAATTTATGTTTATTTACTGTTTTATTTGAAAGGAAACTGTTACAGATTATTACTGTAGGATTTTACAGTTTTTTACCACTGAAATTGCAGACATTTTATTTTTTATGATCTGAAAAGCCACCTATACACTTTGGTCAAATTAAGTCAATTACTCAATTAGGTTGTATTACTTAATGTTAGGTAATGTATTTACTAACTAGACATGGGATGATAACCGGTGTCAAGGTTTGCCAAAGTTTGGAAAGGTTTTAAAACCGCCAGAGTTTTCTGTTATACTGTTCCCAAGGTATATGTAAGTTTTTTATATGTTTTTCACAACTATTGTATTTAGTTTTTTAGAGCAACAGTATCTCCAGCAGAAAAGGAACCTCTAAATTAAAAGTTACTGGTCCACAATATTTTATATGTTTCTTAAAATAACATATATTGTATATTGGGGGGGGGGTTGTTTTTTACATTTAAAAAGAACTCATTTTGGTAATCACAGTAATAATCACAATACCATGATACCGTGATATTTTTACCCAAGGTTATTATACCGTCAGAATCTTATAGCGGCCCATGCCTATTACTAGCATGAACAAACAACAAAAATTACATTTACTAAAGTATTAATTAATGTTAGTTAACGTTGGCTAACAAAAATAAAACTGCTCTGTGTTAGTTTGTTAACTCACAGTTCATTAACTAATGCTAACAAGCATGAATTTGGATGTTAATAGTGCATTAGTAAATGCTCAACTATGATTATTAAATGCTGTAAACCTATTGTTCATATTAGTTAACAAACATTAACTAATTAAACCTTATTGTAAAGTGTGACATATTTTATTCTGTACCTTTTTTGTTACATCCCAAATATGTTTAGATGTTAGAATGTTGAGGGTGAGTAAATGGCAGAAGAATATATATACAGTATACACAGTTGAAATCAGAATTGTTAGCCCCTACATATTTTTACCCAATTTCTGTTTAACGAAGAGAAAATTTTTTAAACATATTTCTAAAAATAATAGTTTTAATAACTCATTTCTAATAACTGATTTATTGTATCTTTGCCATGATGACAGTGAATAATATTTTATTAGATATTTTTAAGACATTTCTATACAGCTTAAAGTGACATTTAAAGGCTTAACTAGGTTAATTAGGTTAACTATGCAGGTGAGGGTAATTAGGCAAGTTATTGTATAATGATGGTTTGTTCTGCAGACAATGGGAAAAAAATATAGCTTAAAGAGGCTAATAATTTTGACCTTAAAAGGCTTCTTAAAAAATTAAAAACTGCTTTTATTCTAGCCAAAATAAAACAAGATTTTCTCCAGAAGTGACACTGTGAAAATTTCCTTTCTCTGTTAAACATGATTTGGGAAATATTAAAAAAACTAAACATACACAAAAATGTATATATATATATATATACACACATACAGTTGAAGTCAGAATTATTAGCCCCCCTTTATTTTTTTATATTTCCGAAAATAACCTAATTTATAGTTAAACCTTTAAATTTCACTTTAAGCTGTATGGAAGTGTCTTGTAAAATATCTAGTAAAATATTATATACTGTCATCATGGCAAATCATTCATTTAGATTCATTAGGTTGATTTTGTAGGGGTATAAATCATGTATAAAATATAATAAACTAATCGTAAACAAAAATAACTACAATAGAGTATAGAAAAAAAGAAAAATAAAGAGTGCTTTATGAAATATGTAATAATGCATTAGGAATTATGCACTAATACAGTAAATGCTTTACATTCATACTTAAAGCTAGCAAATACATAAACTGGCATTAACTAATACACCATTATTCTGAAGTGTTACCAAACGATTCTTTATTAAAGTTACAAATGTTGTACTTTTTTTGTGCGCGAATGCTTTAAACTGTTAGAAATGTGTTGAAAAAAAAATCTTCTTTCCGTTAAACTGAAATTGGGATAAAATATACAGAAGGGCTAATAATTCAGGAAGGCTAATGATTCTGACTTCAACTGTATATTGTTTCAGCATTGACAAGTGTGCATCCACAGTAGTTATATAGCATGATATTTAATGTTGAGTTGGAATTATAGTTGACTAGCACAACAGTTTGGAATACATGCGATTTTTGGTGTCATAGCAAAGTGTGACAGTTTGATTTGTAAGACATTTCAATGGCTTCCTAGTTTTAAATATAATTTTACATTGCACACTCTTAGAAATAAAGGTACGCGAGCTGTCACTGGGGTGGTACCTTTTCAAAAGGTACAAATTTGTACCTTAAAGCTCCCTATTAATATCGCAAGGGTACATATTAGTACCTTTAAAGTACTAAAGTGTTCCTCTTAAAATTTTAGGTACCAATATATACTTTTGGGGTACCAATATGGACCCTTTAAGTACATATGTGTACCTTTTCAAAAGGTACCACCCCAGTGACAGCTCGCGTACCTTTATTTCTGAGAGTGCAGAGGTTAATTTAAAAGGAGTCATTTCTAATTTCTATTAACTGATTTATTTTATCTTTGCAATGATGACAGTACTTAACATTTTACTAGACATTACTAAGATCAAGCTTAAAGTGACATTTAAAGGTTTAACCAGGATAATTAGGCAAGTCATTGTATAACTGTGGTTTGTTCTCTAGACATTTGAAGGAAAATTTTGCTTAAGGGGGCTAATATTGATCTTAAAACAGATAAAAAAAAACTGCTTTTATTATTTATGTTTTTATTTATTATATATTAATAAATGTATTTATTTATTATGTATTATTTATATTTATGCCGAAAAGACTTTCTCCGTAAGAAAAACATATGATAGGAAATGCTGTGAACAATTCCTTGTTATAGATCATTTGGGAAACAACTTCACAGAAAAGCTAAGAATTCTGACTTTAACTGTATTGTGCAACTTCATATACGACAAACATTTATTTTGGGTACGGCTTTGCACATTATAATGCGTAAGACACACAACATTAGCGCTTCACGCCACGGACAAATGGTTTGTGAAGGATGGCGGCAACAGAGAGAGATGACAGCACACACAGCCACCCCTTGCTGGGCTCTTAATAGAGCTGCCCTGCTCAGATGTTAATCTCTCTCAGAAAGGTGATCGCTTAGGAGAGAACCGTAAGATAATATTTACATCACAACTGAGCATCAGAGGGGGGTTTGCTGAGAGGGTGGACTAAATCAATGAATTGACTGTATCAGCCGTAACCTTAGCAGCAGTAACTGTAGCAGCAGCGGCTGATCCGGCTCATGCGTTCTTAGCTCTCAGAGTTGGGCCACATCACCCCTCGCTGAGTAGATGTCCCGCAGACGGCCCGCTTCACAAAGCAACAAAGACCACTCATCAAGATCTGCCATGCAGGAGTCTTTAGATTTAGGATGTCAGTAATGTTTTCTCTTTTTTCCTTTAACGCCTTTTGACAATAATCGTTCTGACATAAATAATAATTCTATGTTTTTACAAAAGCTCATTGAAACCGTCAAAGCGGTTTACTGATTTTTAATTTACACACTCGTTGTGTTTATACTTAGACATTTGGTGGACATTTTGGTGTCAAACTACAGAAAAAAATACAGCTGTTTAATATTTCTGAGATCTCATAAGATCAAAACTGCTAAATCAAAAAGCTAATTTCATGTGATTAGCTTGGAGAATGACCTTATGCTATAGTGCACACTTAAACGTTTACCAAAAATATTGCTTTTAAACATTTTAATATGACAAACTTCACTTTCCTGTAACACAGAAAAAAATAATAAAGATTAAATATGAATGAGATGAAAATGACTCCTTTTAATTTAACCTCTGCACTCTCAGAAATAAAGGTACGCGAGCTGTCACTGGGGTGGTACCTTTTGAAAAGGTACACATTTGTACTTAAAGGGTCCATATTGGTACCTCAAAAGTATATATTGGTACCTAAAATTTTTAGAGGAACACTTTAGTACTTTTAAGGTACTAATATGTACCCTTGCGGAATTAATAGGGAGCTTTAATTATCATTATGTGCCTCTTTTGGATTCTCAGAAGCTATAGAAATTAAAAATTGTAAAACAGGAAATACGTTGGGACCACTGTTTTTGTTTACATCCCTCAAAATGGTCTATTTACACTCACCGGCCACTATATTAGGTACATCTTACTAGTTCTTGGTTGGACCCCCTTTTAAACTAAAATATGTTATTTTTTGGATTGTTAAATTTGTTGCAACTATAATTACCACAAATTACCAGTACTTTATGGTTTAAAAACAATATATTTCTTACTAAAAAATAGATATTAGTATAATATATTATATAGTATTTAATGTGGAAAATCATTAATAAAAAAGTTATTAGAAAATTAAGCAAATAAATATTATTTAATCGCTTGAGTAAAATATAGTGTTCACATTTATTAAATGTAAAAAAGAGTTTTATTACATATAAAGATGTATTATTGCCTATACATATTAATTTGCTATTATTTCCTTCATTATAAATAAAATTGCGAAAGTATAAATTCTGTTTAAGGCCCAATCCAAATTCTATCCCTTAGCCCTTCCCCTTACCCATACCGCTACCCCTCGTTTTGCGTGTTGCTGTCAAGGGCTAGTAGTGTCCCAATCCGCTTGTTAAGTGGTGACGTGTTGGTGACATGTAATACTGTTTCCGGGTCCAAGCCGCCACTCATTTGAATTGACAAAATATTCGTTTATGAACACTTTTTATTCATATCACACATTAAAGTGAATTTTATATAAGGTCATAGTGTACACAACAATCACTGAGCTTCCTGCATCCCAAATACCAAAATTTTAACAATTTATAAAAAATTTATCACTTTTTTGGCCATCAGATATTAGGCAAGGACATATATATTGCGATAGTGATTTTCGAAAGTATTACAGCATTTTGTAAGCGTTTATTATTAGCATTTGATGAGTCTCCTTATTCAGTTTCATAGACCGCTTGGACCCGGAAGCCCCTTCGCGTGACGTCACACTTAACAAGCGGATAGAGTGAGGGAACTATGACATCAATTTGTATCCAAAAACCCGGAAGCGAGTTAGCATTTTAGCAGTTCCGGTTTCCTCGTCCTAAAGTCAATAGGTTTTTTCTATGGGATTTCAGTTAAAGCGATTAAATAAGGTCCGTGGCTAACACAAACTTAAGACACTTTCACGTTTTATTCTACGACATAAAACACATCAGTTACAGCACACTCTTGATTTTTGGTTGCACTTCTTTAAAAAGACGGTTGCTATCAAGATGCTAATCGGGACTACAGATGGTGTCTGAGACATTATACGTCATCGAGCTGAACTGGTCTGGAGCGCAGCTCGCTTGCGTTGGGTATTTGGATTTGTCTGTTATTTAAGTATTTTCATGAGTAGTATTTTATAGTTTGTATTTGTTTGTAGATAATGCCTACACTTGTAAAGACTGCCAAAACAGATTAATTTGTTGATCATTTATTTTCATTTAACGATATTATGAAGATAATGCTTACCAGTATTGTCAGTAATGCAAACGTGTGTATAAATGTGTAATTTTAACTGTCATGTTAACGTGATCAATAGATTTTTCGTCGTTTTTTTTTTTTTCATCTGAACACATTTAACTCATATGTGACTGTATGAGCTGCTTGTCGCTGTATTTGATGACAAAAATGAATGTTGAATGTTGTTCTGTGCCCGTGATGGAACTTGCAGGCATATAATAGACTTGTCCCTCACGCCTAATTTCTGTCGTCTGTAACTAGGGTATATGTATGCACGCGAACGATACACTTATTTAAACATGTCTCATAATAATTCTATGTAGGCACATTTATACATACAGTTTTAAAACATTTACAACAACCGTAAAGCAAAACAAAAAGTATTTCCCATGTTAAAAACTATCCAAAAGGCACGTAGGTGCTTTTGCGTATTTTTTTGTTTATAATATCATAGCGTGGATTATAATATAATAAACCGAGAGCGTAAATCATTGTCATGGATCATATTTCTAAAAATAAGCCTGAAGAGTTGTCTGTAGCAGGGTGGTGCTGTAGTCACAGATGAGCGCCCCGAAGGCTGTAGTCCGTTTATAGCCTAATGTTTCAGTTCTTGCGTTTGCATTCAAGATCCAAAAGTGCTCAAAGTTGTATTTTCGTGTGAGGATTATCCGGCTAGACAAAATGTGTAAGTGTAATGAACAGTGTTTGAACACAGAGCTTAGTATTTGCAATTTTTCGAAAAGCCTATGGGAAAATCCTATAGGGAATTTATCGAGGGAACCAGTTTTGTGCTAGCAGCCAATTTGCCTACAAGGTGACGTCATAGTTCCTCCACTCTATTATCTTTAGCTTGAAGGCGTAGGGCTAAGGGCAAGGGGTATACACCTCTTCAAACGAAGATTTTTCAGGAGCACACTTGAAACGAAGGGGTAAGAAGTTTCCCAGAATACACCTGCCACAACGGCAGTTTTGCTGAACCCGGAAGTAAGGAGATCCACAAATTAGTATTTTTTGTGATTATTATGAATCTTTACGACAAACAAACGTTGTTAAATTAAATGTTTTAATATATTCATAACCGCGTTCGTGTTTTACCGCCATGCTTTAAAAAAAAGCTAAATTTCATGATCTATAATCCCTAATCATAACTCCTGTACAGCAGTCCCACAACATTCTGACACTCGAATACCCTGTCAGAAAAGTCTAGTGGCTGAGAATGAGCATTTTACAGTGTCTGCTATAATGTTAATGTTGTTTTCGACTGTTTACATAGATGAATATGGCCATGGTGTAAATACACAGTACAGTTACGATCTTTTTGCCACATTAGATTGTTATGATAACATAATATATGCCTTCAGTGATTTCCTGAAGATAAATACCAAAAAATAACAAAACTGGAATAACTACAGCAGTCGCGATCGTCTGATCTCATATGAAGCAAGAGATCGTGATGACATCTGATGACGTGTGCAGGTGTTGAAGTGCTGTCCCAGTTCTTAGGGGTAAATTTTGAAGCCCTTCCCCTTAACCCTCAGTTGTAAGGGCCAAGGGAAAGGGGTAGGGGTACAAAAATAGAATTGGGATTGGGCCTAAGTGCACTATTCTGTGCTTCTGAATGGCTGTATTTAAATTTATATCATGTTTCGTCTGGTGCAAACAGCCAAATTGCTTATCACTGCAAATCTCGTCATGTAGCATGTTGTTGGGACGCAGGGTTACAATGTAACCTGCTCACCTAATGTTTACGTTCGTAATATTTATATTATTTGCTATTTAATAACCACCTCATGGTGAACTCTGAATCTGCATCTCAGTTCAGGGCTATTACTGTTTACTGGAGGTTGCATTTTGGTCATGAACACATGTTTTGAGAGCCTTCCTGACTGAATAAATAAAATATACTGTTTTCCATGAAGGCAACCCGGGGTGCTGAAGTATAATTGGCTAAAGTGGCAGTGGGCGGGTTAAAGAAACCAAAACAAAGACAGCGTTCAGCACATAATGCACATTTTCAAAGCAGAATATCTGACTTCAGCATTGTTTTTCAGATAAACAAGAATGTTCACTTAACATGTTTCTTAAATATGTGCAAACATATTATGGTATTTTGTGCTTTAGAAGAGTCAAAAACTGACATACAGCACCTTTAAAGTTGACATTGGATGCTTATTTTACTCAAGTTGATATGACATTTTTATAACTGACTTTAATTTCTTGATGATAGTGAAAATGTATAAATACTAAATGAGCTGTTTTGCTTCTTATCGCTCAGGCTTCTGCTGACTTTTGTCTGACATGGAGTATTTGAAGCTGTTTCCACATTATAATATCAAAATGTGAGCTTGTGCCAGGGCATCTCCCACGCATTTAATCATTTATTAGCCCACCATTATCAAAAGAATATGCTGTTTTTTAACAAATGCCCAGCTGTCTAACACTAACAAACACAGCTCTGCACACGAGATGATGAAGGTCTGATTCTAAACATGAGTGAACTGAAGCTGGTGTTCACTCAAAAAATGTTTTTTTGCTTGTTCAAACTTATTTAAAATGAGCTGAAACAACACAATTCTTGAGATTCATTGGGACAACTTAACTTTTACATGTTCAATCCACATAAACTTGTTAAAAGTGTTAAGTTACCTTAATCAATTTGTTTTGGGACAACATGAATCAATTATGTGGAACCCTGCATTTTTTAGTGTTTGATAGAAAAACACTAAAAGCAGACCATAAAAGCAGACCATAAAAAACGCTTTGCAAACACAAGCTCCTTCTGGAATATTCCCTTCATACATAAAACTAAGCCATATCCCTGTTGCCTCTCCTGAAGCTGGGAAAAGTTACATCCAAACACAGAGCAGACAGCATGCCAGGAATGCTTCATTGTTCAAACACACACAAATAAATGAAAGGCACCTACTTTAGTCAACTAAATATGTTTACAAATACACTCACTGGCCACTATATTAGGTACACCGTTGGGTTGGACCCTATTTTTGCCTTCAAAACTGCTTTAATCCTTTGTGGTATAGATTCAACAAGGTACTGGAAATATTCCTCAGAGATTTTGGTCCAAATTGAAATGATAGCATTACACAGTTGCACATCCATGATGCAAATCTCCCGTTCCACCACATCCCAAAGGTGCTCTATTGGATTGAGTCTGGTGACTGTGGAGGCCATTTGAGTACAGTGAACTCATTGTCATGTTCATGATACCAGTCTAAGATGACTTAGGCTTTATGACATGGCGCGTTATCCGTTATCCAGCTGGAAGTAGCCATCAGAAGATGAGTACACTGTGGTCATAAAGGCATGGACATGGTCAGCAACAATACTCAAGTAGGCTGTGGCGTTGACATGATGATTAATTTGAACTAATAAGCCCAAAGTGTGCCAAGAAAATGACCTCACACCATTACACCACCACTAACCTGAACCATTGATACAAGGCAGGATGGATCCATGCTTTCATGTTGTTGACACCAAATTCTGACCCTACCACCCAAATGTCACAGCAGAAATAGAGACTCAAGATTTTGGCGAGCCTGTGTGAATTTTTCCTGTTCTTAGTTGACCGGTGTGGTCTTCTGCTGCTGTAGCCCATCCGCCTCAAGGTTGAACATGTTGTGCATTTAGAGATGCTCTTCTGCATACCTCAGTTGTAATGTGTGGTTATTTGAGTTACTGTTGCCTTTCTATCAGCTTAAACCAGTCTGGCCATTCTCCTCTGACATCAACAAGACATTTGCGCCCACAGAACTGCCGCTCAATGAATATTTTCTCTTTTTCTGAACATTTTCTGTAAACCCTAAAGATGGTTGTGTGTGAAAATCTCAGTAGATCTGTAGTTTCTGAAATACTCAGACCAGCCCGACTGGCACCAACAACCATGCCACGTTCAAAGTCACTTAAATTACCCTTCTTCCCCATTCTAATGCTCGGTTTGAGCTGCAGCAGATGGTCTTGACCATGTCTACATGCCTAAATGCGTTGAGTTGCTGCCATGAGATGGCTGATTAGAAATTTGCATTAACAAGCAGTTGTACCTAATAAAGTGGCCGATGAGTAGGTGTGCACAAATTATGGCACAAAACTCCACTCAGACAGTTTATTAAATACAAGCTGAATGTTTCCTTTTAAACTTATCTGAGCTGAGAAACACAGGCGAAATCTAACTAACAAAAATCATATTCGATACAAGAGTGAAAAATTGCATCCGATGTCACATTTAAGAGAAATTTAGCTGTGTATGGCACACTTGCGCTTCTCTCTTTTTCATTACCGTTAAGACAAATGCTAGATTTCTTGTTTTTCTTGTTTTTTTTTTTTACATCAGTGAAATTTGAGCAATCTGTTAGAGATTCAGTCATTTAAGAATAGTTTTAAGAAATGGCTTCTTAATAATCAACATTGTGAACACTAGGCTTTTTGATATTGTTGTTGTGGTTGTTTTCTGTTGTTTATTTGAGTATTGTTTTTAGTTTGAATTTGTATTTTTATTGGGATGGCAATTACCATCTGGTAAAGGGACCACCAATGAAAATTTCTTTGGGCTAAATTGGGTACATTTACGTTTTTGAGGAACTTTGTTTAATGTACACGATCCCATTTTGTGAAAAATAAATAAACTTAAACTAAATTTAAACATGCAAAAAAAAGCTGCTTTCTTTATGCTGTAGTTAAAGGTAAAACAATAATCTTAATTTCACACAAATGTACTAATGCAATTCTTAAAGTACTTTTCCTGAAATATTTAGTGTATTCAAGGCCCAACAGTGTTCATGAAATCATAATCTCTCCTTTTTATCAATCATTCTAGGCCATATTATTTACTTTAATTAAATTAATTTAGATTTGAAATGTTTGCTTTCATGTTGTTTGCTGTATCTAATACAAAAATGCATAAGCATGTTTAAACATTATGAAGAAACTACTTATTTTTTATGTAGAAAAATAGAGAGTATACATTTATTAGATATACATTGTATTTTAGGCAAATAAATATTTAAATAAATATTTAGATTAAAATGATAAATAACTACACAACATTTGAAATGATGCAAATCATGTGATGCATTACTAACCAGAAGTACCAAACACACTATCCAATGAATGCAAAATAAAAGAATCAACAGCAAAATAAACAAAACAACACTTGCTGAAATTCTTAGTGCGCTGTAGATGCATGAATTCTAATCTGGGCTCTGCTTACAGAGCAGTTGCAGAGAGGGTGGATCGCATATCACATCCTTATCAATCACTGTTTTGTTCTTTTGTCAGATTTTGAGAGGCTGCTTCCAGAAGCGAAACATAATCAGTGTTTCTGTGTGTGTTCAGGGCCAGCCTCTGACCTGACCCCCTATCAGAGATTCCCAAACTCACACACAAACTGATTAGATTGTAAACATATATATTTTAAATGATATAGACCTTTCAAAAAATATGTTATCTTATATATATATATATATATATATATATATATATATAATATTCAGATGCGAAATTCTTTAAATGCCATTGAAAGTTCCCATCAAAAATAAAAATTTTTCTTAGCCTCCTTTGTTAATGTTGAGATATTTTACGTTAAAGACCAGGACAAAGACTTATTCTTTGCTATAAAATTAATATTACTGAACGTAAACATAGGAGCCTGATAGAAATGCTCATT
>CAIGQZ010032437.1:1124483-1136255 GCA_903798205.1 Danio tinwini | reverse complement strand
AAAGAAAGAAAGAAAGAAAGAAAGAAAGAAAGAAAGAAAGAAAGAAATGGAACTTTCTTTTTTTCTTTTTTTTTTACATTTTTTAACATTCTTTTAACATAATTGAGAGGTTTTTATTTTATTTGAATGGGCAACACAGTTTAGTGCAGGGGTGCTCAACCCTGCTCCTGGAGATCGACCTTCCTGCTGAGTTCAGCACCTGGTCTGATCAAACACACCTGAACCAAATAATTAGGACCTGAACAGCACTAGATAATTACAGGCAGGTGTGTTTGATATGGGTTGCAACTGAAATCTGCAGGATGGTAGATCTCCAGGAGCAGGGTTGGTCACCACTGGTTTAGTGTGTTGCCAATAGCGCCCCGTTGTTTTTTTTGGAATGTAAAAGTGTGATCGGTCACAAACGGCCACAAGCGTTTTGCGCGCTGCTTTTGCACCCTGTGCGCCTCTTGTTTTAGGGACAGATCACAACGTATTCGCTTTTACTCTCCAAAAAACAATGAGGCGCAACACACTAAACCTTGTTGCCCATTCAAATAAAATAAAAAAAACTTTCAATTATGTTAAAAGAATGTTGAGAAATGAAAAAAAAGAAAGCAAGCAAGAAAGAAAGTTCCATATACATATTAAAAAACAATTGAAAACAAACTTATAGAATCAAATTTGCAACATGGTCCTATTACCTTATATTACCTTAATGATGTTTCCTCTATAATGTCTGAAATAAAAAGTGGCAAAAAAGTAAAAAAAAAAAAAAAGAAAAATCATGCAGTTAGAAATAAAATATGTGCAGCAGAAATGTGAAGCTCCTGTGGAAAAGATAGGCTTGACTCAAGCCTGCAAAATAATCTCAACACCTTAAAAAGATTGGTCTGTAAAGTGTCTATTAAAAAAGAAGACATGGTATAAAAGCCCCAAAAATATTGTTAAAAATGTCACAGCACCCTATACATACATTTGCTGACGCTTGAGGACTTTCTGTTAAAGCCACAAAAGGGAAATGAGTGTTGGGGGGAGGGGGGTTGTTTGTTTTGTTGCTGTTGACTGTTTGTTTTTCTTTGTGCAAATTTATTTTTAAAATCCTATAAATTAAGTATTAAAAAGGCTATTTGAAAATAAAAACACATAACTTCTGTGTAAATATAGAGCATTGTCACACACTTCAGTTTAAAAGAGATGTTTATATAGAGGTCTTAAAAGAGCATCAGCAAAAAATACAATTTGTAATAATTAATTTAAAAAATTGTACAATTATATCAAATTCAACAGGAAAATGACAATTCTATAATTCCGTGTTTTTCCACACATGTATGACATACTTTCTTTTATGAAACAGGTTCTGCACAATTAATCATTTCAGCATCAATATCATAATGTGATCATTTGCAATGGTCCCATCGCAAGTAATGTTGAGCAATGTTGAGTCTAAATTATAATTGATCATCTACAGCCTGTGACTAATACTGTGTGACTGTGAAAATTGTGTTTATTTAGCATTCATACATAATAAATTGTACTGCTTGTAACTAATAACAATGAATATTTGAAATTATTTATACAACGAAAACTACAGTACATGGCGTCATTTTACATTTGATTATTCAATTACTGTATACCTGAATACTGTTTGAGTACTCGAAAAACAATAAAACTCTGTTTATTTCAGTTGTATATTTTTCTTTATTGTATTTATGTAAGTTTGTGGATTGTTTATTATACTTTATGCCCTACAGAATCCCCCAATCCTTTTAATATTATAAATTATTTCCAAATAGAGAGATTCAAGTCATCTGGTGAAATTGGATTCTTATCACGATAAATAATCGAGGAATAATACGTAAAATATTGCAATGTTAGATATTTCCAATATCGTACAGCCTTATTGTGAAATATAATTTGAAGACTGTTAGCAAACAAACCGTTTTGGTTCCTATTAGCTCCCATTAAATATAACTGAAATCACTAGGAACCAAACTGTTGCATTACCAACATTCTTCAAGATTTTTCCTGTTTTAAAATAATGGAAAATGCAATAAATCATGGAGATTTTGCAAGTCAAATAAAGAAAAAAAAGTCACATTTCTAACAAAAGACCTGAATCTTCTGAGGATATATATTCTTCTGGCAAATCAATAAATAAATACTTAATAATAACCATCAAGGCATTATAAAGTGTAAAACCGGTTAGTAAGTTGGAAGCTGCAGTCAGAAGTTTGGGTTAAAAGATTTAGGTCATGCTTTAACTGCCACACAGAAGTGTGGGTGATCCAGAAAACCTGGCATGGAGCTTTGTGGAACAGCAAAAGGCACATTACCCCACATGTACGAGTGCCAGCATTCCTGCATCCTAACCGTCTTAACTCACAGTCCTGACCTACATTTCTGCAGCGTGTCTGTCAAACGGAGGAAAGAGGGGAAGGAGTCTGCTCTTGCTCTGGTGTAAGCAAACTCAGCCTTGTGTTTATGCTGAACGTCAGTCTTGAATACGCTGCTATTTAAGCATTTATCCTTGCTGATGTGCAGGAACCCCACTTTAGATGTTAAAGACGGCCACATTCCTCAAGCCAAAGGAATTTCAAAAATAGTAGGGTTGCCAATATAACATTTACAACAACATGCCTTTAAAATAAATTATAGTTTTGACCGGTTTGTACATTCCAGAAGTGATTTTCGAGTCGAATCAATTCAAGCCTGAAGTAGCAAATTTTCACCAGTCTTCAGTTAAAATGATGCTTACCATAGTCAGGCGCTGCAAAGTGAATAAGAAGCATTCCCACACAACTCATCCATGAAGCTAGGCAACTGTTTTTAACTGTTATCCCATGAATCAAAAATGGCATTAGGAAATATTGCACGCAAAACACAAAAATGTAAACTGCCTGTAAGTGTACCCCTGATAAATCAAATGCTGATTTGCAAAATGCTGTGGACTGAGGTCAGCTTGTTCAGCGGTATGAAAACAAAACAGGAAATTTTGGCTTCGTACAGTGATTGCCAGTCCTACAAAATTGACATTTAATATCGACATCCAGCACAACCTTCAACAATAATTACATTATAATATAGAAATAGAACTATAACAAATATATATTATAGTTATATAGTTGTTGTTTAAACACTAAAATATAGTGCAGTTATTTTTTATTTGAAAAAAATAATAACAATTAGGTCGCAACGTTTCCGTCAAAGACAATTCATCAGACACATGAAGACCTTTGACTGAAATGTCTTTGACTTAACCTTCTCTAAACAAAGAAAACAAAGACTATTTTTAATGTAAACAAAGCTTACTGGCCAACTACACTACCTGACAAAAGTCTTGTCATCGATCCCAGTTGTAAGAGCAACAAATAATAACTTGACTTCTAGTTGATAATTTGGTATCTGAAGTGAAAACTATTCATCAACACTATTTACAAATCATTTAAATTAAATCACCTTTCATCATGTCAAATCCTCAAACTAATTAAAATGTCACATTTTCACTTTACATTTTCACCCTGACAAAAGTCTTGTCGTCGATCCCAGTTGTAAGAGCAACAAATAATCACTTGACTTCTAGTTGATCATTTGGAAAAGTGGCAGAAGGTAGATTTTTCCGATCAATCATCTGTTGAACTGCATCCAGATCATCACAAATACTGCGGAAGACCTATTGGAACCCGCATGGCCCCAAGATTCTCACAAAAATCTGTCAAGTTTGTTGAAGGAAAAACCATAGATTGAGGTTACATTCAGTATGGAGGCAAGCAAGAGATCTGCAGAGTGGATGGCAACATCAACAGCCTGAGGTATCAAGACATTTGTGCTGCCCATTACATTACAATCCACAGGAGAGGGCAAATTCTTCGGCAGGATAGCGCTTCTTCACATACTTCACCCTCCACATCAAAGTTTCTAAAAGCAAAGAAGGTCAAGGTGCTCCAGGATTGGCCAGCCCAGTCACCAGAGATGAACATTATTGAGCAAATAAGATAAAGGAGGAGGCATTAAAGATGAACCCAAAGAATCTTGATGAACTCTGCAAGAATGCTTTCCTTGCCGTTCCAGATGAGTTTATTGAGTCTATAAGTTGAGTTATTGCAGAGATGCATGGATGCAGTCATCCAAGCTCATGGGAGTCATACACAAAACTAATTCATTTTTTACTGCACCATCACTTTATATTCTATAATGTACATTATTTCTGTTAAGTAACAAGACTTATGTCTAAGCAAAGTCAGACCTTATTGTGCTAATTAACTCATTAAAAATCAAAGCATGATCATATTTAATTTTGGTAAAATAAGTGTTCTCTAGAGGCCTTTGTTTTCATATAAGCCGCTAATGATACCAAATGATCAACTAGAAGTCGAGTTGTTATTTGCTGTTCTTAAAACTTATAACTTATGACAGGTAGTATATAGTTTCTTAACAAAAATGAAATCATAATTGTTTTTATAACTTTTAAACAAGATAATCTTACAAATCAAAAATAAAATTCCACTGTGACCCATTCTCAATTTAAGATTTGAACTCCTATGCATAAACAGTAAAACGCAATCTAAACCCACTCTCTGTATTTCACCCATAGTTTCTTTACCTTATGCTTAGATGAAATAATAACCATGACAAACACAAGGTGAAGCACCATTGTCAGTGCAATCACTACATGTTGCTTGACTTAAAAAATGTCCTTGCTAGAAGCAGCTGGGAGAAAAAATTGTTTAGATGACTGTCATCCGACATTACAGAACGCCACAGAAAAAGGAAATGAAAATGAGAAACAGAACCAAAAAAGCCAAACCCCAGATTTTGAGCGCCTGACTGTTTCCAAACACACAAACAATTGCCTCTTTAGATCATCTTTCAGTAGGAGTCGCTTAGCTAAATTACATGGAAAGTTTTGCCTTAAATGGTGAAAAGTTGACCAAAAGAGCACAACACAACATGTTGTTTTTAACAAGAGCAAGGTAAATAACTCACCCTTCCTGTTCTACAAAACCCACTGGACTGCTTACCAACATAGCATTTAAGGCATCAAAAAAAATCCCAATTCAAAACAAAAAGGAAACATTATTTTCTTTACTTTGGATCAATCAATTCTAAGAGCACTAAATGTATTCACAAATTAAGCAATCCCTGAATATGAGTGACCTTAGTGTTGGGCGATATACACAATTTTCATATCGACATATCGTTTCCCTGTGAGATCGCCGATACACGATACTATCGCATGGGGGCGCAGCAGTGTTATGTTTATTTATATATAATATTTTACTATTATATTTAACCATATCTAAACATATTTAATAACCCTCCGGCTGATTTTTTTACTTATTTAATAACCTACTTCATTTGCATTTCATTTGATCTTCAACCAATGCAAATCCCTGCACTCTTACAGCTAAATAGGTGATGAGACTGAAATTATTTCAAACAAGACTCGATGCAACAGTGCGGCGTGGTACAGAATTCGATTGTGACTTCGGGTTCATGCTGTTATTCGTGGCCCGCGGATAAGGAAGAGGAAAGAAGAAGTCTGCATCCTTCAAGAAAAACATTATTTTCATGCAGGACAATGCTCCATCACACGCGTCCAAGTACTCCACAGTGTGGCTGGCAAGAAAGGGTCTAAAAGAAGAAAAACTAATGACATGGCCTCCTTGTTCACCTGATCTGAACCCCATAGAGAACCTGTGGTCCTCAAAAATACAACTTCCCTAATAATTCTGCACTCCCTGTACATGGATAAAAGCAAATTAAATGATACTTATCTACACACGGAAGAAACAAAGATGCATTAAGGTCCTTTCAGACAGGAGGCGGATGGAGGAATCGCCGCCTGCATGTGACTGTTTCTATGCGGTGAAGTTTTCCATGTTTTTGTTCAGTGAGCGTGGTGCGGCTTTAGGTCTGATGATCATCACAAAAGTAATCATCAACAGTGTAACAGTTGTATTTGCTAAGGTCTAACACAATGTTGCGCTTGGCATATGTGTTTATTGCATATTGTTTATTGCTGCGGCGAGTCAGCAACAGCCTATTTAACCTACAAAACCTTTCACTGACCTCAGTAAAACGTTCTTTGATTATTTTTTAATAATCTGTTTAATAATTTGTTAAAGTCTAAATGAATGGTAAAATACAGATTGCAATTAAAAAAATAAGTAGGCTATTTTCTGAAAAATGTGCATGCCCGTGTTTATCATTCCATCGAATTAAACACAAGTAAGGCAAGTATGTATATTCCGTGTATTTGAAGAAGCAATGCATGCACTGAAAAATAGGCTATAGGCCACCTTAAAATTTAAATAGGCTATTAATAACGGATATAAAAGATAAATAACATTTTGTGAAAGCAAGAGAGAATCTTGTGGGAGTGTTGTTGGAATCTCAAATGGCCAACGATTGTGTATTACCGCAACATGTTTTATTTGGGAAAATTTGAGCTGGTTTCAGAGTTCTTTCATTTTCTTTTTCAGTTGTTTCATTTTTTAAAATTGTTTTATTAAATTTGTTAATTAAATCCAGTTTTGTTATTTAGTCTATTATTTTTATGCAACAAAGTTGCAAACTAATTTGCTATGAGATGTGGCTGTGCCCTCATGTGCAGTGCAGCACGCTTGTCAACTGCTGCTGAGAGAGAGATAGATAGAGAGAGAGTGTAAGAAAGCAATCGAAATAATACATTTTTATCCGAAAATGACGGTCAAGTGATGTTGATGTGAACAGCTGAAGTTTTGTGATTACACAAATTATGTGTAGTTCATTTATTTTTAATGATGATGATTAAAAATAAGAATACTTTTCGATTTATTCAATAATGCAATTAAAACATGTAATAGGTCTACATTACCTAATGCGAAACAAGCTAAATATCACCTTGGCTCTTGGCGATATCTTTGCCTATCGTCGATACACGATAGTATCATCTATCGGCACACCCCTAAGTGAGCTAAGTGAATAATAAATCCAAGATGCCATATAATACCGAAAAGCACTCACTTTTTTCCTTCTTACAAATGGTGTTTATGGATGAATTGAGAATTCATCAAGAGTGTATTTAATTAAATAAAATAAATATTTTTTTATGGTCTAAGTGTCATTTTGTTTGACCATTTATTCAGAATTGTGGTAAAACTGAGGGATCCATTTTAGCAAAATAGTATACTTCTCAACTTATCCACAACTGTGCAGCTCTACTTATGAATTAAATGTTCCTACAACACACTATGTCCTAATTAGAAAACAAATAGTAGAATTCCAGTGCCAAAAAAACCCTTATTGACCAGATGTGACGCAACAAAATCAATCAGAAATTACAATCACTGCGAGGCGCATAAACAGGCTCTCTGCAAGTGCTCAGCTGTCACAAATTCAAAACAAAATGGATAAACAGATAAGAGAATTACTTTATTTTGAACACCTTAGTAAGCTTTTAACTTAATAACAAAATCTGTGGCGAATTATTCATTATTGCTTTTAGGCTAATTAATATATTTTTTTTAAATCCTTACATACATTTCCAACGCTATCTCACAGTAATTTGTAAGTTTTTGATTGATCGTTTGAATTTGTACAATGTCATTCATGCAATGTAGTACAATTTGCACATCCCCCAATGACAGTTAGGTTTAGGGGTGGGGTTTAGTGCCACGCCTTCGTTTAAAAATCTTTTACATTTGTACGACTGAACTTACATGAATTTGTACGAATTAGCCAATTAAACTGAGTGTTTCCCAGTAAGATCAGGCTCCTATTTCAGTTGTTGTTAATAGGAACACTACATCTTCACTAATGTCTATGCAAATCCACTACAAGAACACTAAAAGTACATGCAAGTCCATTTCAGTTTTTTTGAGTTGAGAGATGAGTTGAAGGATGTTCAACTTTGAGTAAAACACAGCACTTGTTAATGTCAATGTTAAACCTGCCACCCAATCAGAATAGGTGAACAACACACAGCAATGCTACACTGACCAACTGTCACTACATAAAAAAATAAAAATAAAAAAAAAACAGAGGAGAAATGTATATTTCTCTACATTGGGCTAATATTTGTAGTCATTAACAAATTATCTAAGAAACCAGATAATATTAATAAGTTACTACAGATACTCTGCATCACAGCAATCCAAGTGTCTCAATACAAAGCAAAAAAAATGTTTTTCTTACTTAAAAGTTTTTGTCTTGTTTCTAGTCCAAATATCTACAAATTCTTAAATCAAGAAGCATTTTCTAGACAAATAAAAAAAACATTAGCTTGTTTTAGAAACAATATGTCAAAATTAAGTGAGTTTTTTCCTTAAAACAAGCAAAATAATCGGCCAATAAGCAAGCAAAATAATCTTATGCCAGAAGGAAAAAACAGACTATTTTTCTATTGGCAGATTATTTGGCTTGTTTTTCATTTAGGCATATTATTTCTTAAAACAAGACTGTATGGTTTGCTTATCTACAAAATGTTTCTTGATTTAAGAATTCTTTGATATCTGGACTCGAAACAGGACAAAAAAAATCAAGTAAGAAACCCATTTTTTGCAGTGTAGGCAACATCTCTGTGCCAAAAAAAACACATAGACAACACAATGTTATAGAGGCATGGAGTAGTTAAGCTACCTTAATATTATACAAAGCACAATAGTTTCCTGAGTTGTCAGCTCTTACTATACAGAAATCAAAGCCATTCCAAAAACAGAATTCCCTGGCACTTGTCATGAATCACAAAGTTCATGAATTTATCAAACTAAGTGAAAACAAGATGCGTATCAGTGATAATAACACTGAATCTGAAACACTGAAATTACTGAAATGATTTACGTTCAAGATTTGAGCATAATTTTCCATAGACACTTTTATTATTATTCTATACACACTGAAAAAAGTATTTTTGAAACATTCTTGCAAACAGTTTAGTTAAATTTAAACAAACAAATAAAATTAGTAATGTTCAATTGAATTTGTTTGTTTAAATTCAGCCCAAATAAATTCTTTACAACTACTTAACTTAAAAAAAGTAAATCCAAGGAATTATTTTTGAATAATTTTTCACTGCACAAAAAGTGTATTGAGCTATCTGCCCTGATGAAGATGAAACATGCAGCATTGTCATTACTTTGCTATTAACCAAAATGTGACAAAAATTATGTACAACAAGCCCTATTGCAAGTAGGTAAATGCTATACCCCATAAATAATATATGTTTCACAATATTCATTTTGAAATATCTGACATGTAAGCTGCAAAGGCAGGTCATAGATACCGAACACTGCAAAAAAATGCTTTTCTTTCTTAATTTTTTTCATCTTGTTTCTAGTCTAAGGCCCAATCCCAATTCTACCACTTAGCCCTTCCCCTTACCCGATATGTCCCAATTCTCTTTAGCTTAAAGGCATAGGACTGAGGGGAAGGGGTGAGTAGCCCTTCGAAAGAAGATTTTTCAGGATCACACTCGAAACCAAGGGTAAGAAAATTTCCCAGAATACACCAGCTGCAATGGCAGGATCGCTGCACCCGGCAGGAGAGCCGCAAATTAGTATTTTTTGTCATTATTATGAATTTTTACAACAAACAAACATGTTTTAATTAGGGCTGTCAAAATTAGCACGTTAACACACACTATTAATTATAAATATTTAACACGTAAAACAAATTTATGCATTTAACACATTAGCAGTTTTGTTTTTTCCTGTTGTGGCCGACGTGTCTTCAGGGCCAGCGCGTCCATAGAGACAACCTAGGCGGCGCCTTGGGCGGCAGAATAGGCTAGTGAGCGAACCCCCCGGTCCTCACTTTCATCTGCGATACCCACCCCTTCCTTCCTCCCGGTCCTCACTTTCATCATTGCCACATTAGATTGTTATGATAACATTATCTATGCCTTCAGTGATTTCCTGAAGATAAATACCAAAAAATAAATGGAATCACTACAGCAGTCGCGATCGTCTGATCTCATATGAAGCAAGAGATCGTGGTGACATATGATGACGTGTGCAGGTGTTGAAGTGCTGTCCCAATTCTTAGGGGTAAATTTTGAAGCCTTTTCCCTTCACATTCGTTTTTAAGGGGGAAGAGGAAAGGGTAGGGGTACAAAAATAGAATTGGGATTGTGCCTAAATATATACAAATTCTTAAATCAAGAATTTTATAGACAAGCAAAACACATTGTCTTTTGTTAAGGAATAATGTCAAAATTAAGGGAGTTTTTCCTTAAAACAAGCTAAATAACCTGCCAATGGGGAAAGAAAAAATATCTTGTGTCAAAAGAGAAAACAAGATTATTTAGCTTACCCTATTGGCAGTTTATTCAGCTTGTTTTAAGGAAAAACTCAGCATATTATTTTTTTAAACAATACGATATGTTTTTCTTGTCTAGAAAATGCTTCTTGATTTAAGAATTTGTAGACATTTGGACTAGAAACAAGATATAAAAAAAATCAGCAAATACATTTTAAACTAAAAAGTGTTTAGATTATCAAGAGGAGGGAGCGAACACTAAACTGCTATTAAAATAAGTTTTTACATTCTTCTATCAGGTCAGGACATTCAAATGTGGAATGACTGAGGAAAGAAGTTAAAACAGACCTCTAAGAGCCAGGGTTTGAGCTTGCGGTCGAGGATTATGTCAAAACCCAACACCTCAAAGCAGACACTGGCGCTCCCTGGTGGCTGACCAGGACGACACATGCGATAAGCATGGAGCACATGCGGCTCAGCCACTAACAGGGTCTTCACCACCAGCTCCTGCAAAACACACACACAAAACACACACTTTTGTTATAAAAGACAACACAACCAAACGGTACACTCAAAAGTGGACATTCTGAATTGCAAGATAGGAGTTGCAAGATACATTGTGTTAACTGTCAGTAAGGACATGCTCGCCAAATCTCATTGCATGTGCAAACAGCCCGTATGAGGGACTCATTAACATCCCGGTTCCCTGAAGAGACATGATAGGTCAAAGACTGACAGCACGCTATGGGAAGACAGGGCCAGATCGCAGGAAGACAGGAACAGACGGCCTGTATCAACTGCTGTACTTTCTTATCACAGGTCTGGCAGGCCGGCAGTCTCCCTGCATGATTAAATAGAGTCTGTGTTGAAGTATGAGGGGCAGATAACTGGCAGGACGTTTTCCAAGCATCCCGTGGACCCCAAAAAATGCAGTTCTGCAGAAGCAGGTTAGATCCCAGCATGCATCCTTTACAGGGTACAAGAGAAAAGTGCTGTGCTTGTGTGTGCACATGTGTTCCTGTGTATATGTCAGAGTGTATGAAGAATATATATATATATATATATATATATATATATATATATATATATATACATATATACACACACACTGGCCAATTTATTAGGTACACCTGTCCAACTGCTTGTTAACACAAATTTCTAATCAGCCAATCTCATGGCAGCAACTCAATGCAATAGAGTATATGCAGAGCTAGTGTTTCTTCCAATACCCATAATCTTCCGGTAAATGGTTAATGTGACTTTTCAATTTAATACAGTTCCTTTTACAGCATCAATGTTTAATGCAATTAAAATATAATCAGTTATATACACTTCACCATTCATTTATTTGTTGAAGTGTAAACCGAGATAAAAAAGCCATTTACTCACAAGCGCACGTCAGGATCAGTAGGCTAGCGCAGAAACGCCCTTAAAAATACTGGAGTAAAACGAATTGAAATGTTTTAAAGACATGATGGGGAAAAACGGAATTTAATGCAGTGCTTCTTGTACATTCTGAGACCCACTTTATAGCGTATATCATTTAGGCAGTGA
>CAIGQZ010032437.1:1092538-1124083 GCA_903798205.1 Danio tinwini | reverse complement strand
AACAGCTTATCTCCCATGGTGCACGACAAAACTGGAAATTCAGTGGAACTGCCACAAGGGGGCGTATTCAGACAGTCGTGTTCAAACTAATTTTTAAGATTTTGTAACGACCTACAATTTACCGGAAGCGTTTGACCAATTAAAGAAGGAAGGTTACTGACAAATTAAAAGTCCTGCATGTTTCTGCATGTACAGTACCCTATTAGACATGGTCAAGACGATCTGCTGCAGTTCATACCGAGCATCAGAATGGGAAAGAAAGGTAATTTAAGTGACTTTAAACGTGGCATGGATGTTGGTGCCAGACGAGCTGGTCTGAGTATTTCAGAAACTGCTGATCTACAGTGATTTTCATAAACAACCATCTCTGGGGTTTACAGAGAATGGTCTGAAAATTAGAAAATATCCAATGAGCAGCAATTCTGTGGGAGACAAATGCCTTGTTGATGCCAGAGGTCAGAGGAAAATGGCGATGGAATGACTGGTTCAAGCTGATAGAAAGGCAACAGTAACTCAAATAATCTCGTTACACTGAGGTATGCAGAAGGGCATCTCTGAACACACAACATGTCCAACCTTGAGGCAGATGGGCTACAGCAGCAGAAGACCACACCGGGTGCCACTCCTGTCAGCTAATAACTGGAAACAAAGGCTACAATTCGCACAGGCTCAGCAACATTGGACAATAGAAGATTGGGAAAATGTTGCCTGGTCTAATGAGTCTCAATTTCTGCAGCTACATTCAGATGGTACAGTTAGAATTTGCCGTCAATAACATGAAAGCATGGATCCGCCCTGCCTTGTGTCAACAGTTAAGGCTTGTGGTGGTGGTGTAATGGTGTGGGGGATATTTTCTTGCCACAATTTGGGCCCATTAGTACCAATTGAGCATCGTGTCAATGCCACAGCCTACCTGAGTATTGTTGCTGACCATGTCCATCACTGATTTGTCTACAGAACAAACCATCATAATACAACGACTTGCCTAATTAACCTAATGAAGCTAGTTAAGCCTTTAAATCAGTGGTTCTCAACCACCTGTCTGCTGACCAGTACTGGTCCATGGATCAATTGGTACCGGGCCACACAAGAAATCATTAATTATTTCCGTTTTATTTATTATCTGAGTCTAAACTATCTTTTTTTTTTAAAGTCTTTTATTTTGAAAAATGACCGTATTCTCTCTCTCTACATCTCAGTCACTTGAGCGCCCAAATTTAACCCACAAGCAGCAAAATGAGTAAGAAACAGGCGTCTTTGGAAAGTTTCTTTGCTAAGGGGAAAAGGCCCAGTAAGGGACCCGCGAAATGCCAAGGAATGGATCCGCAACCCATTTGTTAACAAATCAGGTGAATCCAGCATGTTTGTGCAGGAATATCAACTGCTGGAGATTGCATATGACAGCGGCTTTTTAGGGGTTGTTCAAATATCACGTCTTTTCTAGAGTTTGCGCAAATTTGTTGTTTCCAATGAAGGTGCATGGCTTGAGCGCACAGGCGACGTGACGCACCGTGAGTCACGTGACAAGAACTGGCCGATCAGCTTCAGCTTGTATGGAATATACACATTTCGGTAGACTAATTATCTCTGACAAACACAGAACACCCAAACACTGCAGTGCTTTGTAATTTTCTCCATAATTAATAAAACTTGCATCAGAGTGAGAGCAATGTTTTGTCAGCTTGTCTTCCTCTGAGAAAATGGTTGATAGTCGCCTAGCAACGTATAACCAGCGAAACACCGCTCGCATTTACACCCCATCCTGGACCATGGTAAAATTATCAAGTGTTGACCGGTCCGCAGTGATAAAAGGGTTGAGGACCACTGCTTTAAATGCCACTTTAAGCTGAACACCAGTATGTAGTAAAATAATTAGTAAAATATTATTTACTGTTATCATGGCAAAGATAAAATAAATCAGTTATTAGAAATAAGTTATTAAAACTATTATGTTTACAAATATGTAAAAGAAAAAAAAACATATTCGTTGGGTAAAAACAAATTGGGAAAAATATATAGGGGGCTAATAATTCAGAAGGGCTAATAATTCTGACTTCAACTTTACATAGAGACACTGGATTATAGAGAAGGTGTACACTGGGTAAACTGTAACACTTATGAAAGCTTGCCAAAAAAGTCAACAAATACAAAAGTCTAGTGAATGGATTAGCTCTCAATTTAAAAGATGGAAAATTTACAATTAGATAAAAAAAGACGAACAAAGGGAGTGCAAACAGAAGCAGGGGAAAGATAAGGGCAGAGCTGTCACATTACTGACATACTGACACAAAACAGATTCGCTTTGACAGAAAAAAGTTATACAATTAAGAAACTGAAGCCACGGAGGCTGATTTAAAGTAATGTTGCAGAGTCTATCGAGTCATTACTGGAACCGTGGTGCACGATGTCTTCTGATATGTGTGTGAATCATTGGCATCATACGAAGTGCAAAACACTTTTAAAAAGTTGTAATATTTGTTGAAAAACTCTTTTAACCCGACACTGCTCATGATGCAAGAAGCTAAAAAGTCAGTGAAATGCATCGCAACTGTCCATCTAGTGCATGTTTACACAGACAATTAAAAAAAGAGCACAGACAGCTATAAAAATGACCTTTGTGAAAGGCCCTAATTGCGTTAGCTTGTCAAACTCAGTCAAACAAGGCGAAGCATTGGCTGCAGCTACAAAAACAAGATATGAGTGTCTTCAGTAAATCCAAGCATAATGAACTAGATGGCTAGTGCGTGGGAAAACTATTCATCAACACTATTTACAAATCATTTAAATTAAATCACCTTTCATCATGTCAAATCCTCAAACAAATTAAAATGTCACATTTTCACTTTACACTCCCTGACAAAGGTCTTGTCATCGGTCCCAGTTGTAAGAGCAACAAATAATAACTTGACTTCTAGTTGATCATTTGAAAAAGTGGCAGAAGGTAGATTTTTCAGATGAATCATCTGTTGAACTGCATTTCAATCATCACAAATACTGCAGAAGACCTATTGGAACTCACATGGACTCAAGACTCTCACAGAAACCAGTCAAGTTTGGTGAAGGACAAATCATGGTTTAGGGTTACATTCACTATGGGAGCGTGCCAGAGATCTTCAGAGTGGATGGCAGCATCAACAGCCTGAAGTATCAAGACATTTGTGCTGCCCATTACATTACAAACCACAGGAGAGGGCAAATTCTTCAGCAGGATAGCGCTCCTTCTCATACTTCAGCCTCCACATTGAAGTTTCTGAAAGCAAAGAAGGTCAATTTGCTCCAGGATTGGCCAGCCCAGTCACCAGACATCAATATTATTAAGCATGTCTGGGGTAAGATGGAGGAGGCATTGAAGATGAACCCAAAGACTCTTGATGAACTCTGGGAGTCCTGCAAGAAGGCTTTCTTTGCTAATCCAGATGACTTTATTAATAAGTTATTTGATTCATTGCAGAGATGTATGGATGCAGTCGTCCAATCATAACTTTATATTCTATACTTTACATTATTTCTGTTAAGTGACAAGACTTTTCTCTAAACAAAGTCAGACCTTACTGTGCTAATTAATTAATTACAAAACAAGGCATGATCATATTTTATTTTGGTAAAATAAGCGTAATCTAGAGGGTTTTGCCTTACATATAAGCCACGTCTGATACCAAATGATTAACTAGAAGTCAAGTTATTATTTAGTGTTCTTAAAACTTGGATAGGTGACTTATTCATATAAATTATTATTAATAATAATAATAATTCCTTACATTTCTATAGCGCTTTTCTGGGCACTCAAAGCGCTTTGCATGTTGGGGGGAATCTCCTCATCCACCACCAGTGTGCAGCATCCACCTGGATGCACGACGGCAGCCATTTTGTGCCAGACCGCACAACACACACCAGCTGATTGGTGGAGAGGAGACAGAGTGATTAAGCCAATTATGATATGGGGATGGTTAGGAGACCATGATGGACAGAGGCCAGTGGGCAGATTTGGCCAGGATGCCGGGGATGAAACCCCTACTCTTTTTCGATTGAATCATCTTGCTTTTTCAGGGGTTCCACTTAAACAATGTAAATCTCAATTTGGTCCTATTGTAACCCATCTTCTCTCTACATGGAGGGATGTAAAAAGATGCTCACAACTAATCACAAAATGGCATAAGCATTCACCTATTTTCCAAAATAATATTTTTTTTGTCAGGCGGTACTCCATTTCATTTTCCGCAGTGGTCTAATAATAAAGTAAACACTCTAGGAGATATCTATGATGACAGTGGTTTAAAATCCTTCCAGAACCTTAAAACTTAATATAATTTGCTAGGCACCTACTTTTTTATGTTTTTGCACATTAGATCAGCTCTTCTGGCATATGGGGTACTCTCAACCATCTATTCACCCATTACGTAAATGAATCTTTCCTTCTGATGAATCTCCCTCCTCTGCTTCAGTTATCTATCTCTTTCTTCTTGAGCATTCATACAAACCTTTACCTATTACAACTGTTTGGGCTAAGGACCTTAATGAGGATGTACACATTTTATTTTCAGATCAGGTATGGGAGATGTTTAAATTGTCTTCTAAATATCCTAATCCCTAATGATTCATTGGAAATTGCTGCGTAGGTTCTACTTGACTCCAAATAAACATTTTTATATAAATCTCTCATCTTCTAATTGTAATCTCTGTTCACAAGGATCTTTAGGCACTTTTTTTAAATTTTTTTGGGAATGTCCCTCTCTCTCACCTCTCTGGACTCTCACAGGATCTATCATACTTGTTGGGAACTGAGATATGTTTGACTCCGCACCATTTTTTCATTAATAACATTTGGGACCTCACTTTGTCCATTCAACAAAGATGTCTTCTGTTAACTGCTCTCACAGCAGCAAAAAAATTGCTGGTCAACCGCTGGAATCCTTCTCACACAATGGACAGACGAACCTGGACTGTGTATTTGTTGGACATTCTCTCAATGGAACTCTCAACTTCTCATATACATGGTGCTAATGTGAAAACTGTCAGTATGTGGCATTCAGCTTTTGATGTTGTGTCATCCTTTTTAAAATGTTTGTAAAATTTCTTTGAAGGATTTTTTATTTTCCCCTTAATTTGATTATTGTTATTATTAATATTTTTTTACTTTTGAAGTCTACCAGGGGTGGTATGGGCGGGAATGGGTTTTAAATTTGCACTTGTTTTTTTTTCCTTCTTCGTTTTATATTGTTTCCTGAAAAACTCAATAAACAGTTGTTAACAAAAAAAACTTGGATAGGTGACAAGACTATTGTCAGGTAGTGCATAGCTTCCACTATATTTATTCTTCCATGGCGGAGCGCCACACCCAAATTCATCCCGCCACGGCTACATTACAGCTTCTCATGCAAAATCAGTCGTTGTTTTTTTTTATAGTGGGTTATAATCGCACCAAAACGTATTAAAAGGTAAGTGAATTATAATATAACAGCGCAAACTTTCTGAAATCGTAGCAGTGCTGTGCATTATTTGTATAATTTATAAACACGAGCTTTCAGTTAAGATGAACACAGTTTCCATAATTATACTTTATAGTAAATGTCTATGGTTCTGCATACATTGACTTTATCTTACTGGAGTTTATAGTCGTTTCACGTCACTTCAGGACGCATTAATGCCGCTCTGTAAGTCTATTGGAGACATTCAATGTTCCTAGCAAATCTAATAAATGTTGGAGATTTACTTGTTACATAAATGAACTAAATCGCACTTTGGCAGTGTTTATTTGTGAAATAAATGAACAAGAAAATTTGGACTTGAGCAGCGTATATATTTGAGGACGTGCAAAGAAGTTTTGTGCACGAACAGAGGAAATAGGCGCATAATACTGAGCATAATACTGAGCTCATAACATTTGTCATTGAAATAACGCCATAGGTAGTGGGTAGATTTGTGTAAAATGCCTGCCGCCACAGCTGAAAAAAATCCTACAAGAAACACTGTAGTGTACAGTATAGTGCAGCCCCAGATTAATAATAAAAAAGCATTAGTAATTAAAACTCACCGATACATCGCCCCAGAATTTGGCCACATCATAATCGTTGATCCGAAGGAACTCTGTAAACCAGCCAATTGACCGCTTGCTGCCTTTGTCCACAGTTTCATCACGCTCAAAGTTTTCGTTGTGTTTGTTCACGGAATAGTTGGTCAAGTGCATGTATAGCTGGTTCTGAGGAAATAAAGGCATGAAAAATAATATTTACAGTGCAACCATATTTTATAGTTTACAATATGACAATATGTTTGACTGTGTTTACATGGACATCAGTAGTCAAATTGTTTGACAATCTGAATAAGACAATAATATGATTAAGGTGTTTACGTGAGTTGCTTTTAGAATTCAATTCATCTTTATTTCTATAGCGCTTTTACAATGTAGATTGTGTCAAAGCAGCTTCACATAGAAGATTATAGTGAATTGAAACAGTGTCAGTTTAGTTTTCAGTGTTTAAGTTCAGTTCAGTTTAGCTTATTAATCACTACTGAGAGTCCAAACACAAGAACAAATCCATCGATGCGCAGCTCTACAGATCCCACACCATGCAAGCCAGTGGTGACAGCGGCGAGAGAAAAAAAAAAAAAAAAGTTCCTTTCATGATCCCGTTTTACATGCTATAGCACATAGTTTGATTAATGCCATTACTTCACCACTCTATCCACATTTCCTCCGGAGTTTCATGTAATTTTGGGGGTTTCATTTTTAATTTGTCGACTTTAACTGCAGTTTGGCACTTTCACTTTTATTCAGGAACATTTCATGCATGCCCCCCCATGACAAACAAGATATTGGATGCCAATATGAACTCCTGGAAGAGTGTTATTTTAATGGAATTTGATACCTCACGTCATATGGGGGGAAAATCTCAGCTTTTCATAATGCAGATGTCTGTGGTCCTTCACTGACTCAGTAGATGCAAAGGTGTCAAAAATCTGTGTGTGTATAGACTATCCTGTCGCAAAATGCAGCGAAAATCCTACCCAATGGTAATAGTTTGATTGTGGTGTTTACATGTCTGTATTGCACTTCAATAATGTGATTAAAATTGGCATACTCCACATGTTTTAATTCAATTTCTGTTTAGTTTGATTATGACTTTAGTGGGATTAAAATAATCAAAATCACTGTGTACATGGTAGACTCTTAATCAGAGTCTATTGTCTTATTGAGTCTTGGTGTTCATATAAATGTACTTACCGTTAATAGGAAAAACCTACTTAAAAATATATATTTACTATAACCTTACTATGCAAGTATTCTCATCACAATACATATGGTGTCTAGTCTGAATATAGCCTGTTGCTGTCAATTATGAATGAGAGATTTGAACAGGGTTTTTGCAGATTTCATAATGTCAAATTTAAGACCTTTTTAAGACCATTAAGTATTAAATTTAGGATCTTTATCACAATATCAAAAACACGCATACACGAGAAGAAAATGCAAAATCACAAAATTAGTGGTAAAATTAATTGATTGAAGTACAATTAGTACAAATTGAACAGTACTAAAGACAGGTTAGATGCACCATTGAACTACAGAAAAAAAAAAACATCTTAAGGCTGATTTATACTTTCGCATGGCGCCGCATCGTGCACCTCCGTTGACTGGGAGTGCACCTCACGAAATGGACGATGCTATTATACTTGACGCGTTTGCCATTGAGATACTGACCGCCCCCTGTCGTTTAAAAGAAACCCACTGTAAAGTCAGATGGATAAACAGAGAAGTAGGACGTTACCGGAACTCATATAAGTCATATAATTAATATCGTTCAAGATTTTTAAACAACTTATTTTTTTATTATTTTTATAATTTATTATAATGATTCTAAATATTTTTATAACCATTAAAAAAAAATTTATATCACACTTTGTTGCATCACTTGCTTTTGGTCATATCTCGGACAGTTCTATCTATTAAACTTAAATAAACAACAGAATATGGGTTGCTCTGCAATTATATTTTTTATTATGGCCAGAATAAAAGCAAAAAAAAAGAAAAAGAAAAAAAAAGTACACTAACTAAAAATACTGACTTTTTTTGCCTACTCAACAATACTGTATGGCTAGTTTCTGTCCTCTACTTATAAGCTAAAAAGGCAATAATGGTCCAATTTTCTGACCATTATCACCAATAAAGACTAGAAATTCAGCATCAGTATATTGTAAACCGATAGGTTTAAATATTTCTTTCCAGTTATCAAAGTAATAATTTTTTACTAATTTTAGTTTGTAAATATTAATTTTTTTGTATTCAGAATTGTAATATATACATCAGTGTAAAACACATGAATGGTGAAAAAACATATTCTGTAATATTAAAACCAGCTGGGTCATTGATTATGTAATGCTTTTTGTCTCCCAAATTCATATAATAAAGAGAACGATAAAATAACGTTATTAACCGGTTGACTGTAAACGTTTCTGTTCAGAACAATTAAAGTTGATCTTGTTTTCATTTTTCGTTTCTGTTCCTGCAAAATGTCTTTCGTTTCTGTTTTTCGTTTCTGTTCCTTGAACTGGTTCAGAGCCCTGCTTTTGAACAAAAACTTTCCTTTTTTTGTTGCAATTTTTAGCCAAGAATTATTGGTCATCTGGTTCTCCCTATGATCATGCATGGACGGATCATAAAGATGTCTGTACAGTCCAACCCGTTTCAGACAAAACCTCTTCAAAGTCAACTCAACCATCATATTCAACTCAAATCAAATATGGCGCCGTGCAAACTGTTTACCTGAGTCTCAAAAAATTTTATGAGCTCGCCAGCAGAAATCATGTCGCGCACACGCTCCGCAAACACAGCAATGACGTCACATTCCCCGCGCGCACTGAGTTCAATAACAGAAAGCTGATTGGCTATTGCATGTTGGTCTCATTTGTAGTTGTAATACCGCAAATTACATTTAGATTAGTGAAATAAAGAACTACAACACCATGAAAACCAAGCAACAACAACCAAAAATAATTTAAATGATCATTACAGGGAGTGCAGAATTATTAGGCAAATGAGTATTTTGAACACATCATCCTCTTTATGCATGTTGTCTTACTCCAAGCTGTATAGGCTCGAAAGCCTACTACCAATTAAGCATATTAGGTGATGTGCATCTCTGTAATGAGAAGGGGTGTGGTCTAATGACATCAACACCCTATATCAGGTGTGCATAATTATTAGGCAACTTCCGTCCCTTTGGAAAAATTGGTCAAATAAAGGACTTGACAGGCTCAGAAAAGTCAAAAATAGTGAGATATCTTGCAGAGGGATGCAGCACTCTTAAAATTGCCAAGCTTCTGAAGCGTGATCATCAGACAATCAAGCGTTTCATTCAAAATAGTCAACAGGGTCGCAAGAAGCGTGTGGAAAAACCAAGGCGCAAAATAACTGCTTATGAACTGAGAAAAGTCAAGCGTGCAGCTGCCAAGATGCCACTTGCCACCAGTTTTGCCGTATTTCAGAGCTGCAACATCACTGAAGTGCCCAAAAGCACAAGGTGTGCAATTCTCAGAGACATGGCCAAGGTAAGAAAGGCTGAAAAACGACCACCACTGAACAAGACACACAAGCTGAAACGTCAAGAAATATCTCAAGACTGATTTTTCTAAGGTTTTATGGACTGATGAAAGGAGAGTGAGTCTTGATGGGCCAGATGGATAGGCCCGTGGCTGGATCGGTAAAGAGCAGAGAGCTCCAGTTTGACTCAGAAGCCAGCAAGGTAAAGGTGAAATACTGGTTTGGGCTGGTATCATCAAAGATGAGCTTGTGGGGCCTTTTCAGGTTGAGGATGGAGTCAAGCTCAACTCCCAGTCCTACTGCCAGTTTCTGGAAGACACCTTCTTCAAGCAGTGGTACAGGAAGAAGTCTGCATCTTTCAAGAAAAACATGATTTTCATGCAGGACAATGCTCCATCACACACGTCCAAGTACTCCACAGCATGGCTGGCAAGAAAGGGTCTAAAAGAAGAAAAACTAATGACATGGCCTCCTTGTTCACCTGATCTGAACCCCATGGAGAACCTGTGGTCCATCATTAAATGTTAGATTTACAAGGAGGGAAAACAGTACACCTCTCTGAACACAGTCTTGGAGGCTGTGGTTGCTGCTGCATGCAATGTTGATGGTGAACAGATCAAAACACTGACAGAATCCATGGATGGCAGGCTTTTGAGTGTCCTTGCAAAGAAAGGTGGCTATATTGGTCACTGATTTGTTTTTGTTTTGTTTTTGAATGTCAGAAATGTATATTTGTGAATGTTGAGATGTTATATTGGTTTCACTGGTGAAAATAAATGATCACACTTTATTTTGATGGTCCGTTTGTTGAATATAAGTTACATTGCATCTACATGTCAATTCATTCTCATTAGATTATAAGTAGACTGTTAGGTTGGGGTTAGGGTTGGGGTTAGTGTAAGTTGACATGTTCTTGCAAAGTTTCTTATAGTCAGTTAAATGTCTGTTAAAGGACTGTTAAATGTCAATATCAACAGATATTAAGCAGACAGTCTACTGATACTCAAATGGACCATCAAAATAAAGTGTTACCAAATAAATAATTGAAATGGGTATATATTTGTTTTTTGTTAAGTTGCCTAATAATTATGCACAGTAATAGTCACCTGCACACACAGATATCCTCCTAAAATAGGTAAAACTAAAAACAAACTAAAAACTACTTTCAAAAATATTCAGCTTTGATATTAATGAGTTTTTTGGGTTCATTGAGAACATGGTTGTTGTTCAATAATAATAAAATAAAAATAATAATAATAAAAGTCCATCTGCTACAGAGTATTATAAAAAATGCGCATTACTATTGCTGTACTTTTAGCCAACTTACCAAGTTTGACTCGTTTGGCGTGTGATACTTTTCTGTACCCATTCGCACTAGGCCATCGTTGTAAAGGAAGACACGTAGTGGATCACAGGAAGTGACAAGAATGTAGAATCTCAGGTCAAATTTGTAGCCCTCCATAAGAAAGGGCTTGTCTAAATATTCCTGCACAATGAAGTGATCCTGGACCGGGAGCTTTTCACAGTTTCGAATCAAAGAAATCCTGGAAGAAAGTAAGAGAAAATAGATCAAAAATAATAACACCCTAAAAATGCAATGCAAATTTTATTTTTGGTTACACATTTTGAAAACTTTTAAGTGTGTCAAGTCAAGTTGAGATTTACTGTCAGTCTATTACATGTGTCGACATACAGTGGAATGAATTGTTATGTCTTGTAGGACAATGGTGCTACATAAATATGAACACAACACTGGACGTTTTAAACCTATACATATCAACATAATGAACTACTAATTATACATCTACTATAAATACCTAACTAAACACACAACCTTAGCTTGACAATATAAGTACTTTTATAAGACCGAACAATATTGTGCAAGATATTGTGCAAAAGAGGTATTAAAAGGTACATGATTTGTAGAGGCGTGAATCTGCATTGGTCTCATGGTTTGGTTCGGTTACAATTATCATGCCATCTATTTAGTTCATTTCTATATCTTGGTGCATCGCAGTGCATTGACAATGCCTTCCATACACAATTTAATATTTTATTTCACAGCACAATAATTTTTGTAATAAAATGTGTAAATATTATAGGTGGGCATAGATTATATATTTTTTTATCTCACTGTAATCTTGGAATTAATCTAGATACATCTAGTTTAAAATGGCTCATTTGAATTCTGCCGAGGGCATTCAGAAAATGTGTGCTACCCAAATAATGACTAAAAGTAAGTCTTTGAGAACAAGTTTCTCAAAACAGGTGGCGCATTAGACCAGGGGCTCATCTCCTGTTTCCAAAATGCATCACAAACTGCTTAAGAAACTGTTCTACTGTGATAATTGGTGATAAAAATAAATTATGTTCAATAAGATGTACTTGTGTTTACTAACTGTTTATTTAGTTAAACATTTGAACTGTAGGCCTACATAAGCCCCAAACAGTGATTTTTGATGACCTTAATCCGACTAAAGTCATAACTGAACTAATCAGAAAAGGAATTAAGACGTGGAGTATGCATATATTAGTGGCATTTTTTAAAGTAAACACCGCAATCAAACTATTACCGTCATGTAGGTCTTTTCACCATATTTTCCGACAAGATCAACACACATACACACACATCGCAAAATGAAAAGTTTTTTCTTTCCATTTGGCGTGCGTTATTAAATTGCATAACACTCTCACCAGTCCTTACTCCTTATTTGCGCCTAATACCCCAGTTTATCACGGGGGGCATGAATGAAATGTTCATGAGTAAATCTGAAACTGCCGAACAGCAGTTAAAGTCATCCAAAATTACAGGAAACTTACATGAAAGCACTTCATGTAAACACCTTAATTATATTATTGTCTATTAAGGCAAATAACTAGATTACTGATGTCCATGTAAGCGTAGTCAGTAGTGTCTTCAAAGTAAGTGAAAGATCCTGATTTGATTCAGAAGGGCACTTTTTTGTCAGACGGCTCACCGGTTTGACTCATATTCACCGTCATTTATTTTAAAAAGCACCCGCTCCATTTTATTTGTAAATGTTTTACTCGAAAGCATAAACTCTACAGCTGCCTGATAGTTAGATGTGGAGCTAAGATTAATCAGATTCACTCTAGCGAACTGCATCCACGTTAGCACGTCACGTTTTATGCGGTAGATTCACAGTAGGAATACACACAGGTTCGAAGACTCGTTCTCGCCCCCTACAGTGCAATTCGGCCAGGTATACATCCGCACTAAAATATCAAGGTGAAAGTCATCATAGCTTGCGTAGAATAGACCCAGCTCCCAACCCAACTTTTAGAATAGATTAACGACGATATATTTTTTTTTAATTGCCCAATAAGAGTCTTGCGTTAACGCAGCACGTTAACGCCGATAACAACCCACCACTAATAAATATATTTAGATTTATATGTTATTTGTAATACAAATTTGTTCTTTAATACAAACAGTCAGAACTGTACCTTTAAAAACTCAAGTACATGCACAGAACCACATGAGCATTTATAGCAAATTAACAAATGTAAAAATCCCGTTCGCTCTATGAGCCTTATCGAGAGAGTTCTTTCTTATACCCCTATGATTGGTCACACACTTAACAGAAAGGGCTGCGATTGGCTCTAATGCTCTGCTGCTGAATGACACTGATAAACGCCAGCGGCGATCACAGCTGATCCATGATAAATGCTGTGAAGAAAACTCGTTCTGCAGCCACGATCAAGTCTGTATCCAGAAGTAACGCTGTAACAGTCGGGAGGAGTGGAAAAGTTACCTCTCCGAGCAGGTCAAAGGGCCACGGTCAATGAGAGAGAGAGATAGTGAAAGATATGGAGTTTAATTTCATTTTCTCAACGGCAGTGATAGGGGCTTCTGTAACTTCAGTGTCAGTAAAAGACAGTCCAGCAAACAAGCATGCAGTGAATTGTGCAGAGCCTCTGCGTTTTTAAGTAGTTGGAGTGTTTTAATTACTCACGGTCGCCTCCCTCGCCATAGTAAGCTACTGCGACATAGCACATATGAGATAAATGACGTCAGTATGTAATAACCGATTATTAAGATCTATAACTGAACTGATACCAAATTGTCCACTTGTGCATTGCAGTGCACCGAAGAAACAATTAATTTTAACATCCCTAATGATTAGTGGTACATTCACAAGTCAACATTATTTTTCTTATTGAGTTCTTGTAAGATGGAGTTTAAATAAAGTGTCGGGTGCATATAGAGAGAAAAGTGTTTCTACGGGTGGTTTGTCAAGCCCACTCACCTGTGTGAAGTACACTCAGGCCCTGTTTACACTAGTACGTTTTAGTTTTTGGTTACACCTTTCGTCCACACTACCCCAGAGTTTTCGAGCCTCGAAAACGGGAGCGTTTTGAAAGCACTGAAGGGGCCGTTTTGGTTTTAAAATGCTGCTGCTCTGTGTCAGTGTGGATGGGGAAAACGGAGACATCTGAAAACGAAGGCAGGGCTGCAGACATTCATCTATCCGATTAGGGCTTTTTCTTAATATTAAGTGCACAAAGTTCAGTCTTGAATTCTTTCCTTGTAAATTCAGACTTTGCAAGTTTGCTATAGAAAACAAACTCTCGAGGACACGTGGGGAAAATCGGCTACGTTTTAAAAATCGGCTACGTTGTTAATAAAACGTTTTAATTGTAAAATAAAACATAATATAAGGAACAGCCTATTTTCATTTTGATATTAAGAACTTAACAGACACCAAAACTGTTAAGGTGTCATGTAGCTACATATTTAAATGACCGTCATCTTCACTGTATGCATATTTATAACAAAATGAAGCCTAAAACATTTCTGCCTACTTTCATTTTCATTGAAAAATATGAAACATAACCTGTCTCTTTTGCTGAATATCAGTTTTAATAATCAGTAATGGCCATTATATAAGTATAATGATGGGGTTGGATTTCTGTCTTCAAATCCATCCCAGAAAGGATCAACGTTTATCCTTTTTCTCATTACTTTATTCATATGATTATTTGAATCAGTGTTTAATCTTTGAAATGATTTTGACTAATGAATGAAGTTAAACATAACCTAATTTCAGAATATATTTAGGAATGTTCACTTGGTGTCACTTTGTTCCTATATTTGTCTGGCAAAACTCTATTTTCAGAAGCTCCCAAATAAGGTCAGAGGTCATGGAGACCTCTTGAGTGGACTTGGATTCTTGAAGAATTGGAAACAACTGTTCCTATTGTTATTTGTTATGTGTTAATTATGTGTAAAGTGATGTTTGCCATTTTAGGGTGTTACATTTTTTAAAGTTAATTCCATTGCATCTCAGCTGCCAGTTTGGATGTAGATTATACCGATTTTTAACCAGTTTTGATAAGACAACAGATAAGAAAAAGACTGTAAATTAAGTGTGTGTTCTATTCATTTTTGGATCATTTCAAAGGTCTGGGGTCAGCTCTGAAGTGGCTGTCTGACATTTTGATGCTTGAGATATTGACATATTGTACACACGCACATGAAAATTTTACAAGTCTATCTGTGTTTTAACCAATTAGGTGTGTAAAATTAAATACAATAACATTATGTTAACAATAAAATAATCTTATGTCAAAAGGAAAAACAAGATTATTTTGCTTACCCCATTGGCAGATTATTTTGCTTTTTTTAAGGAAAAACTCACTTAATTTTGGCATATTTCTGAAAACATGACATTATATTTTGCTTGCTAAGAAAAAGTGTATTGATATAAGAATTTTTTGACATTTGGAATAGAAACAAGACAACAAATCTAAGTAAGAAAAGCAGTTTTTGCAGTATGAATGAGTGTGTATGAATGTTTCACAGTGATGGGTTGCAGCTGGAAGGGCATTTGCTGTGTAAAACACATGCTGGATAAGTTGGCGGTTCATTCCGCTGTGGCGACCCCAGATCAATAAAGAGATTAAGCCAAAAAGAAAATGAATGAATGAATGAATGAATGAATGAAGGTGGTTTGTAGAAAGAGAGAGTGAGTACTGTTTCTTTCACTGATCTGTGAACCCAAACTAGGCTAGGGTTAATAAGACCAGATGTCTGTCAATTTCAAGCACTGCCATCATCTATTTCCTTCAGTTTTAGGTGGAACAGGATCATCAGCTCTTGGGTTTTATACAGAATGTGTTCTCCAGTACCAAACGAAAAAGTGGATATTTAACAAACAAGAAACAGTTTAAATGGAAAAATACACAGCTAATGTTCTACATGGCTTTAATTGGTTACATGTTTCACTATGTCCGGTTTGCACATGGCCTCAGCATTTACTTGAGACGCCATCTTTCAAAGATCACAAGCTGCCTAAGGACGTTTTTATTATCACAGTTCATTTGTCAGTTATGTCAGCTGATAAATATTGTAGCAGAAGTTGTTTGCTTGTTCTAGGTGCAATTAGATGCGGAGGTTCACCGCCATTAAAACTCAACGGAATGTTCTCAGGAACGGAAAAGATTCTCTTGTGGCTCATGATGCATTTCAACCATTTAGGGTTGTTTGTTTAGTACAAGAACGAAATTGTGGAAAATGCTTAAACAGGAACAAGGGCCAAAAAAAAAAAAAAAAAAGATCAAGATAGCACTGTTCCATTTTCTCAATTAAAAATGATTTACTTTGATTGAGTCTCATTTATACTAGTGTAATAAGCGGCTCTTGGGGGCTTTCCAGGATTTATTACATTTTGAATTCTGTTTTCAATAGGAAATGCCACATACATCACTGTCCATGTTAAAAAAAGGGTTTTGTTTTATAATAAATAGAAACGTAATTTATAATTTAAAACAAAGTGTTAATTGTTTATGCTACTCCAAAGGGTGTTTAGAGAATTTGAATTTGGTGCTCGGTCAAAAGAAGCACACTGGCCAGTCTTCCTTATCTCCACCGTATTGGCAGACCGTCTCCAGTCTCATTTCCAAGCGACCGTTGGCTTAGGTGTGTGTTTAGCGTCCAGTAGCTTGTGTTGTGCTATGTTGTAGAGGATAATGGGGTTGTTTGAATCGCATGACATGATTGATGAGGGCTGATGGCAGGTAATCAAAACCCACTTTGGCTGACTGTTTAATTTGGCACCAATGGGGATCTCGTCTTTTAGCCCTCCACAGTTTTTAACAAGCCTCTGCTTAGACACAAACAATATTCATTTAGTTTTCAGCCTGAAAAATAAATTATGTGGGTAGATATAACTTAATTTCCTGCGTCACGCTATGCTTTTTTTCAAATTTAATCTCCAGCCTAGCAGACGATATTCTTTCACTTGTTAAATGCAGCATAACAACTCAACGTTTGATGACTTCTCGTTTTAATAAGTACTGGCTTGCTGTAGCGCATGACCATAGAAATATCAATTTACAAGAGGATAAAAGACAGTCATAAATAAATCTAGTGGCCCATCTGCTGCTCCACACGTTCAGCATAGGTATGAGCTTTCAGTATTTGTATAGGCTTGTAGTTATTATTATGACAAAAGTTCAGTTTCAGGTTTACTGTAACAATAGAATTAATGCTTTACCGTATGGAACATGATACAAATCAAAGATTTGGCCGCTGCCCAATAGTTTAGTTCCAACCCTAATTTAACACACTCTAACTAGGTAATTTCAGAATTTATCATATCTTTTATATGCCTTTTAATATCTAAAGATTGTCATTTTTCACCCCTAATGTCAGACGGAACTTACAAATATTTTGAAAAGCAGTCATTAATCTTATTAAATTATATATTTTTTCAGACCATTACTAACAATTTAGCAAAAACAGTATACCAAATAATATGGTTGAAAACACACATTTTCACCTCATGTTTATAGTTTTGCCTAGAATATGTCACGGGCAGTCACAGCTGCAAAATTTCTAATACTTCAAAAAAGCCAAAGCTCACATCAGATCCAAATACACTCACCGGTCACTTTATTAGGTACACCTTACTAGTACTGGGTTGAACCCCCTTTTGCCTTCAGAACTGCCTTAATTCTTTGTGGCATAGACTCAACCAGGTACTGAAAATACTTCTCAGAGATTTTTGTCCATATTGACATGACAACATCACGCAGTTGCTGCAGATTTGTCGGCTGCACATCCATGATGTAGATCTCTTATTCCAGAACATCCCAAAGATGCTCTTTTGGATTGAGCTCTGGTGACTGTGGAGGCCATTTGAGTACAGTGACATCATTGTCATGTTCAAGAAACCAGCCTGAGATGATTCACGCTTTATGACATGGAGCATTATCCTGCTGGAAGTAGCCATCAGAAAATGGGTAAGCTAGTCATAAAGAGATGGACAGGGTCAGCAACAATACTCAGGTAGGCTGTGGCGTTCACATGATGCTCAATTGGTACAAATGGGCCCAAAGTGTGCCAAGAAAATATTACACCACCACTACCAGCCTGAACCGTTGATATAAAGCAGGATGGATCTATGCTTTCATGTTGTTGATGCCAAATTCTGAATGTCGCAGCAGAAATCAAGACTCGTCAGAGCAGGCAACGTTTTTCCAATCTTTTATTGTCCAATTTTGGTGAGCCTGTGCTAATTGTAGCCAGTTTCCTGTTCTTAGCTGACAGAAGTGACACTCTGTGTGGTCTTCTGCTGCTGTAGCCCATGAACCTCAAGGTTCATAATGTTGTGCGTTCAGAGATGCTCTTCTGCATACCTCGGTTCTACCGAGTGGTTATTTGAGTTACTGTTCCCTTTATATCAGCTTGAACCAGTCTGGCCATTCTCCTCTGACCTCTGGCATCAACAAGGCATTTGTGCCCACAGAACTGCCGCTCACTGGATATTTTCTCTTTTTCAACTTTCTTCCCCATTCTGATGCTCGGTTTGAACTGCAGCAGATCGTCTTGACTATGCCGCTGCCATGTGATTGGCAGATTAGAAATTTGCGTTAACGAGCAGTTGGACAGGTGTACCTAATAAAGTGGCCAGTGAGTGTATACATTTATATCAAAATATAAATAAACATTCATTACACACATATATTGTCAAAAACTTTTATGTGGGAATGTAATTACTCTCTAATTTTCGCTCAGTACGACTAATACTCTATTTTGAAAAATGGTCAAGAACAACACGAGGCTATAAAAGATGTAAAACGATTTGCTGTGACTCACCCATGGCCCATGGCTCCATTCGCAGGCTTAACGATGAAAGTTTTCTGCTTGCCTTTTCGTTTCAACTCCTTTACGTAGTTTTGGAACTGTGTGCACTCAGCTGGGAAGATCCAGGTTTTGGGGATGAAGCTATATTCCTGAGGCTGACTTTTAATCATTCTAAGGGTATTAAAATGAACAAAGATAAAGAGTAAAGTCAATATTTGTTGGCTGGAGGTTAGTTGTAATCAGTCATGTATCTGACATGGTATCGTGTTTTCAAACTCACTTGGCCATGTTCCTCGCCAAGCAGTCTTTCCGACAGATCTCACCCATTCCTGGGAAATGGTTTATTCTCTGAGGAAAATAATCATACTGTTAGAGGGCACTCGGTTATTCACCTCTGAGAGGAGAAACACAACATTAGAGCCCAAGTCTTGAACTGAGACTATAATATTTTGACATTTATGTCCAATTACAGACTCAAAACAAAAGGTGGTTGTCAGACCTTTCTTAACCCCCATTTAGTTCCCCACATTGTTTTTAATTTAAAACTAAAAAAGACGATCAATTTTGACTCTAAGGGCCAAGGTAATTGGTTCTGCATCAGAGCCCGTGTAGTTGTAGGTGCTGACAGATGAATGAATTGCTTTGAATGCAAAGAGGTAGGGAGAGAGGGTGGAGAGTTTTTCAGTATTCTTTGAGCAAATGAGGCTGAACAGGGCCATTAATTTGACTCATATGACCTGTAGCTTGGCAGCCGAACCGATCACCGGAAAGCAAGAAAAAAAAACACAACAACAGAAGAACAAGCATTTTAAACACAACATGCAGTTCAAAACACAGAAAAACAATTTTATGATTAGTGTTTCAGGAAGCAAAGCATTAAAGCCAATTGTTTGGGGCGGTAATCTCACGATAGCTTACAGAATATTAGACAGATTTGTTTTTTGTTTGTTTCATACAGACATGTTATTAGATTAGTGTAAGTAGATTCTGAAATATCTTTTAACTAAAAGGGTTACTTCAGTGGTTTTAAAATAATTACAAAATATACCTCACGTTATAAAGTAATTTCACATAATATTGGCTAAAATGTTCTTTTAAGATAGTTTTAGCTTAGATAAAAATGTAAGCCTTTATCCACAGCATGACAAATCATGAAAGACCGAATGAAAACCATAACCAAATAGAACTACAGAAATGAAAATCTTTAAGAGTTAAACTGCCCCACCAAGAAAAAAAAAATTAGATTGCATTTTTTAACTCTTAATGTTGCTAGTTAACACACTCAATGCAACACATCCCATACTTTCTAAAAGATCTAGCTCTACCAAATGGTTGATATGTTGGTTTATGTTAAAAGTACCGTAATTAATACATATACTATGAAAAATCTAAAAATATGAAGTGTAAGACCAATTTATTTAAAAACATAATCAAAATAAAACACTTTTGACTACTAAATCATCTTTATTTTTGAAGTATGCCACAAAATACTTCAGATTCTCATTTAACATGTTTTCTTGTTTGTTTTTTACAATAAAACCAAAGTTAAGTGGAGTAGTGCAACAAAATTGTTTGATTTTATTGTAAACCAACAATGCTGTGTGTGTAAACCATTATTTAAAACAGTCAAAATGTGGTCAACCATTTGGTAGAGCAGGCAGTTAAAGGGTTAATTAAAATACCTCCAAAAGTACCATATTTTGGTCCAATTTTATGACAGCACAGTATACTTCACATAGAAGTCAATTTCTAGAATTAGTTGCAGCAAATAACACATTATAATCAGGGCTTGCTTGACATTAACACCCGCCAATATGCTAAATGCATGTAGATTTCACCTGTGGCGGGTTAGACAGCTCCCACTAGTCACTTTGGCTAGTTGAAAATAATTCATAAATTGTAGTTTTCTTAAAAGCAGGGTTCGACAATAGGTATGGCTCAATATCAAGAAGCAGCACGACTGATAAAAATAACTGTGTTCCTGCGAGCAAAAGAAAGCAGGTGAATAGCGAATGAGAGGAGGATCACTCATGTGCACAGGTGATGTGATGCGATGCAATGTGCACGACTGTTTAAAAAAACCATACACGCTACCATTGCCTTGCACGGAGCAACCGTGCCTAAAAACGCAACTGGTGCAACCATTTCTCTTTAAAATAGACTGGACAAAAAGCGATGCTCGTGCAGCCGGTCCTGCTGCTTCCATGCAGACATAACACAAAATCTAAATCAAGTAATTTTAGCCTGACAAAGTCAAATTTATTCATATAAAATATATTTTCCCAACAACAAAATTGTGGCTAGTGAAAATGGCGAGTGGCTAGTAATGTTAGAAAACTACTAGCCACCTTGGCTGGTGATCAAAAAAGTTAATGTCAAGCCCTGAGTGTATCCATAGCAAAAAACTGCAAATAAGCATACATTTGCAATCAGAATTATTGAACCCCCTTTGAATTTTTTTAAATATTTCCCAAATGATGTTTAACAGAACAAGGAAATTTTTACAGTATATCTGATAATATTTTTTTCTTCTGGAGAAAGTCTTATTTGTTTTATTTTGGCTAGAATAAAAGCAGTTTTTTAATTTTTAAAACCCATTTTAAGGAATTATTAACCCCTTTAAGCTATTTATTTTTTCCATAGTCTACAGAACAAACCATCATTATACAATAACTTGCCTAATTACCCTAACCTGCCTAGTTAACCTAATTAACCTAGTTAACCCTTTAATTGTCACTTTAAGCTGTATAGAAGTGTCTTGAAAAAGATCTAGTCAAATATTATTTACTGTCATCATGTGAATGATAAAATAAATCAGTTATTAGAGATGAGTTATTAAAACTATTATGTTTAGAAATGTGTTGAAAAAATCTTTTCTCCGTTAAACAAAAATTGGGGAAAAAAGTAAACAAGGGGGGCTAATATATAAGGGGGTTGAATAATTCTAATTGCAACTGTATTTCATAACAATTTATTGAGTAACATACACCTTGTTCTCTCGCTCTGCACAGGTTTGCTCAAATGAAAAACGAAAGTTGGGGAGGAGCCGAATTCTGCCGACGTTTTTATATCAAATTTAAAGCGGACAGAGATGATAATCTGGTCTACAGTTTATGAGCTAACAGAAAAGTTTTAGGGTGGCTGAGTAGAAATATAGGGGGGCTATGTGGGGCCATCCTTTGTTAGGACCCACATAGATTGCAGGTTGAGCCCCCCCTGCTGGTCTCACTAGCACCACTTCTGGCAGCAACCTAGCTTTCCTATGTGGTCTCACATTTAGGTACTGACCGGGCACAGCCCTGCTTAGCTTCAGTGGGCGACCACGTGAGAGTTGCAGAGAGTCAGCTGCCGTAATTTATGTATTAGGTTGATGTAAATATACAGTATGCAGGCGGTTAAAAATGTGAGCCATGCAGGGCACATAAGCAGCGCACAAAACGCTTGTGGTCGTTAGCAAATCATTTAAAAAAAAGGCACCCCTCAACGCAAAAATGCATTCAGTGTGATCGGCCTCTTATCCATTTGGCTGTTAAAGCGTAAAATAGACAGTTTAAATGCAGGCGCCGTCAGTGCTTCTTGTTTAGTCTGATACCCACTTTATATCGTATCTCAGCCAGGCAGTGAATATTGCCGTTTTTTTTAAAGAAATCAGATCTTAAACGCTGCGATTTTGTATGGGATGACAATTCACCAGAAGCCTTGGGGCTGGCTGACTGAAATTAAAAGTCTGTGTGCATATACCCCATTGTCTTGTTTCAGCTCATTTCAAGTAAGTAGTTTGAACAAAGAGCAAACATAATTGTTTGAGTGTATAAATGTTGTACAGAGGGAACAGGTCAACTGCAAACACTTTAGAGCTCAACCGCAGTCACTGAGTGAGCTGATCTGCTTTTAAAAGGCGTTCAATTAAATCTTCTCCATACAAATGCCCTGACCTCATCTGATGCTTTAATACTGTCATTTAGTCATAAAGGTTACATACAGTAAATTAAATAACTTCTGTTGAATAATCTACAATGGCCAGTGAATGTTTTCGAATAGACAAGTGTGAGACAAATAGGAAACACAGGAGTCTTCAACTTATTATTCCTCTCTTTGAACTGAAAAGAAAAACCCCAATACCTGATAGTTCCTGAGCTCAGCGATTTTGTCATGTTGCACGGCAGAGTCATTCCAGATGAGATTGGCTGTCTCGTCATCATCTCTGGCTTTATGAAAGGTCAGCTCCTCAATGACAATACGAACTAATAAAACAAAATACAATTAAAATCCTATAATATCTATTGATTGACTATACTGAATCATATTTGTGTCCATGACTGAATGAACACAAACCACTGACTTTCTCATTATATAATTCATCAACCGAAATGCTTGTGTCCTTCTAATCCCTGTGTCCTTTAAAATCGAATCAGCCAATCAATGCATTAAGTAGACATGGTCAAACTGATCATTTATATTCAAATCGAGCATCAGAACAGGACAAAGTTGATATTAGTATTTGGCGAAGTAATGGATATATTATTTATGTTAATAATAAAAATTCTTACATTTATATAGCACGTTTCTGGACACTCAAAGCACTTTACACATTTTTGGGGGTGATGAAGCTAATTTGATATGGGGATGGTTAGGAGGCCATGATGCACAGAGGCCAGTGGGCAAATTTGGCTACTCTTTTTTCGAAGGACATCCTGGGATTTTTAAGAACTACAAAAAGTTAGGACCTCGTTTTAATGTCTCATCCAATAGACGGCGCTTATTGAGCAGTATAGAGTCTCCCTCAATATACTAGGCCGTTAGGACTAGGGATGGGTACCGAAACTCGGTACTTTATCGGTATTGGTGCGAAATTATATAAGTATTGATAAGCTCTGACATTAACGGTTCTGCTATTGGTACTGGAGATTTACTGTTGAATCAACATTAATTACAGTTGCATAATTTAACTGACAGATCTTTTCTAATTTGCCATATTTGATATTTGTCTGCACAGGTGGCAATCTCACATGAGAACTGCTCGTGTTTCCAGCGAGCGCGTCAAGTATAAAAGCCTTCACAGTTCTCGGCTGTGCGCGTGCACTCAGCGGAGGCTCGCACTAAGCGCACACACATAGCTCACGACACAGACTTGCGCACACACAGCTCATGAGCTTGCAGAGTAAACCAAATGGATTGTATTTACCAAGTATGCAGTAGTTTTTTTGTATAAGCGGAAATGCAAGCAATCTGGCTAAGTCTTTCAAAAGTGCATTAACTGCAATAAAAAGTAATGAAAAGTTTGTGACTGCTTAGCTACTAACGGTAATGTTGTATCATCCACATCGTTATGCCAGCAGTCAATCACCTAAATTAGTATAACATTAATAGTTAAATAAACACACACATTCGGTTACAATGAAAACAGTATTTTTTCTGCAGTATAGCCTAAATAAATCTTAAACATTAAACATGCTTTTGCATCAGCTGTATTAACAGATATAGCCTATGAATAGCCTAATAATAAACTATGCTTATTAAGAAATTATAAAAAAAAACTTATTTTTACATTGCAAGATGCTCTAAAACATAGTTATCTCATTTATGTGAATGTGTTAATGAAAAATCATAAACATTATCTCATTTAACTGCATTTTGCAAAGAGGGTATTTTCAACTGCAGGGAGCACAATAAACCAAGAAAGGTACAGACTTCTGCCAGAAAAGACAAACATGTAGATTTTTTTTCCAGAAGAATGGTTAAAATTAATTTCCTTCAAACCAATGTACATTATTTTACAAGCAAAAAAGGACTTGTTTTACAATTATTAGTTTAGTTTTATTTTACATAAAAAATGTAACAATAAAACAGTGTTGTTACTTCTGATCAATTTGTGTTTTTTTATTTTTTATGAAAAAAACATACAAGAAGTACTGATAAGAGAACCGTTAAAGTACCGAACCGATAAGTGGTATCGATAAAAGTAGTAATACCGTTAAAACCACTAACACTACTTCTGGCAGCAACCTAGCTTTCCTATGTGGTCTCACATCTAGGTATTGACCGGGCGCAGCCATGTTTAGCTTCAGTGGGCAACCATGTGAGAATTGCAGAGAGTCAGCTGCTGTAATTGATGTATTAGGTTGATGAAAATATAAAGTAAGAAAAGGGCTGTTTGCAACTAATGTATTTTGCTTTCATTATAATTATAAATAGTAAATAAATAGTAAAGTTTAACTTAAAAAAATGTTTGACCCAATTGCCCTGCAATGTCTATTTTTAGTACAAAAGCTATTTGTGTGAATGTCTCTTTACACCAAAGATGCCCAAACCAGTGCCCGCAAGCCAAAGTTGGCCCATACTAGCCTTTTAATTTGGCCCACCATCCCATTTGAGAAGACAGAGAGATTGACGGGGAGGTGGTTGGGGTGAATATCTTTGATAATTTTAAGCAATGTTTTGTAGTTATTTTAAAATATTAGGAAAATACTCTTGGAAAAATTTATACAGTTTGGTATATTTACCTTCAGCCCACAGCCCTCAATCATTTTAGTTTTTTTGCCCTTAATAAGAAGTAGTTTGGGCACCCCTGATTTAGACCAACAAAGAAAGAAAGAATGTTCATTCCTACCAATCTCATATTTTGTTCCTACAACATTGGCTGTGATGAATCCCTTCTTCTTCTTCTTGGTGCGGACTTTCCTCTTTACTCCATTCTGATTGGTTAGAGCTGGTGGCATTTTCATGGGGGATGTTCTTTGATTGTCTGTGGAATGTGAAAAACATTTAGTCGCTGATCATTCGCTATGGTTATTATGTTGGCTTGCGAAATGCCATAGATATTTATATGCTAGATATTGCATACGGACCCTGAGTATTTATTCAACCGCACTAGTCAAGACTAAAACCAATCTGAAGATGCTGGACTTTAGCTCTGTGGGTGTAGTCACGAGCAAACAAAGATAACAAAGCACAAAGGCCGAACATTTCATAGAGAAGATTTCGTTTTTTACATTTTTGTATGTTACAAACTTTTGTATATAACAAGTATCGATGATATACAGTATCTTACTGCACTGATCATAAGGCAAAGTAGCACCAATTTGCAGTAATTACTAAGGTGATGCTAGTTTTGTTAAATAAATTAAACAAACAATATAAATGAAATATGACAACAAGTTGCTGCGGAGTAGGGCTGTGCAATTTGGGGAAAATATCTAACAGCAATTTTTTTTGACAGAAATTTCAATTTCAATTTAATTTTGCAATTTTGATTTGATTTTTACAGTTTTAAGAGTTCGCACTTAGATATTGTTTGACAAATGTTAGCTGGTTTGGCATGCTGTCCCGGGAGAGAACCCTGAGCTCGGAGATAATTGAGCCCAGGGCTCCCGCCTGGTCTATGGAGCATATAAGGGGAGTAACGAGATCAGGTGGTTCTCGAAAGCTCCCCATGGTAAAAGAAAAAAGGGGGGAAGAAGGGGTGGATGGGGGGTTTCTTCGAAAATGAAGATAAGGGAGTGATTTTTCCTAGGCTACTTATAGTGAGTTTGAATTGGTCTGATTGGCTAGCTAATGATTATAGATGAGAGATCAGCTGCGGTCAATCATATCACGTGTTCCTCTCGAAATTTGTTTGTAAAACTTCACTTAAATGCACATTTGTAAATAAACATTAAAAAAAGTAAAATAGTGTAATAACAGTTTGACAAAATGGTTTAAAATATATTTCAGTACATCAAAAAGTGTGGTTATGAAAACCATCCGACAAGCTAATCCAGTAAAAATGTGTTCTTAAAATGTCACTGAAATGTAATATTTATACCTCATAATTAAAATCGAAATCGAAAATAAGGCAAACAACTACAAAAATAACCCATTCAAAACGCTGGCTACAGGCCTGACAGTGTAATGTTAAAAGAATGTCTATTAACTGATAAAGAGAAAGTTTAATAAAGACTTACATTTATTTTAGCCGTAGTGGAAATGATATATGTCTCATATATAGGTATTAATAATAAATTATTATAAGGTATTGTTATAAAAAAATGGAGCACAGGCTGTAGTTTTTCGGACAAACTGTTTCAACCGAAATTGCACGTTACTCTGAGAGATCAGGAGAACTGGCAGGCAGGGATCATATACTTTTGCATTTAGCTGTTTATTCTGCAGTTAGTTTTCAGGGCATATTATTCACAGACTTGATCAGCCTGCTATAACGACAGTGTAGTAAAGTTCGTTGTGAAGGAAGAAGAAGACAGGGTCGGTGATATCAGGTAAGCACAAATTATTTATTTTTCTGGAGCTTGTGCTGCAGTCTGGGTGTGTATGTGTGTGTGTGCAGGCTTGGCTCTCCTCTCTCTCTCGGCTGTTCCTTCTCCTCCCCTTATGAAGGTGTCTCTCCGGCCCAATCACTAGAAAATACAGGTGTTACTGATTATTTATGATTGGACCACTGACCAGCCGCCGGTGTCTCCGCTTGCTCTCCCCTCTTTTTGGGTGTTCGATCACGCCTTCCCCACCACATACCCCCACCGCCCGTCTCAGGCCGTGCAGCCGTCCGGCCTGCAGATCTCCCCCCTCCCCCCGCCCGGGAGAGGAAGTCCGCTACAACCATCTGCGTGCCCGGCCTGTGGATCACCTTGAATTTAAAAGGCTGTAAAGCGAGATACCAACGGGTGATCCGCGCGTTGGTATCCTTCATGCGGTGGAGCCACTGTAGGGGGGCATGATCCGAACAGAGGACGAACTCCCTGCCCAGGAGATAATAACGGAGAGTGAGGACGGCCCACCTAATTGCCAAGCATTCCTTCTCTATGGTGCTGTACTTAGCCTCCCTGTTAGACAGTTTGCGGCTAATGTACAGCACCGGCCGTTCCTCCCCCTCCACCTCCTGGGCGAGAACCGCCCCCAGACCCCGATCGGACGCATCCGTCTGTAAAATAAAGGGGAGAGCAAAGTTAGGAGCGTGCAATAGCGGCCCCCCGCAAAGTGCAGCTTTAACCTGGGTGAAAGCCTGTTGGCACTGCTCCGACCACCGGACGGTATCTGGTTCCCCCTTTTTAGTGAGATCAGTTAAGGGACTGACGAGGGCCGAATAATCTGGGACAAACCGTCTATAATATCCCGCCAGCCCCAAAAACTGTCTCACCTCCTTTTTGGTCTTGGGCCTCGGGCAGGTTGCAATGGCTGCAGTTTTATCAATTTGTGGCTGCACCTGCCCATGACCCAAGCGGAAGCCCAGATACCTCACCTCCACACGCCCAATTGCGCACTTGCTCGGGTTGGCCGTAAGCCCGGCCCGCCTCAGCGCTAATAATACTGCCCGCAGATGCCGCATATGCCGCTGCCAATCATTACTAAAGATAATAATATCGTCCAAGTAAGCAGCGGCATATGCGGAGTGACGGGCCAGTATTTTATCCATTAAGCGCTGAAACGTAGCCGGAGCCCCGAACAGCCCGAACGGAAGTGTTACGAACTGGTGTAATCCAAACGGCGTTGTGAAGGCAGTTTTTTCTCGGGATAAAGGAGTTAGGGGTATCTGCCAATATCCCTTCGTTAAATCCAATGTCGAGTAATAGCGAGCAGCGCCTAACCGGTCGAGCAACTCGTCAATCCGCGGCATTGGATACGCATCAAATTTTGATACGGCATTTAATTTGCGATAATCCACACAGAACCGGACCGTGCCGTCTGTTTTAGGAACTAAAACAATCGGGCTGGCCCAGTCGCTGTGCGATTCTTCTACTACCCCCATCTCCAGCATTTTTTTTAATTCTTCCTGAATCACTTTTTTTTTGTGTTCAGGTAAGCGGTACGGGCGGGTCCTAACGACCACGCCCGGTTCGGTCTCGATATGGTGCTGAATCATATTAGTACGACCGGGCAAAGGTGAGAACACGTCTGTAAATTCATGCTGTAGGAGCCGGACATCAGCGAGCTGGGCGGGCGAGAGGTGATCATTTCCCGTGATCAGAGTGCTCGGCCGAGTTCGGCCACCGCTCTCTGGTCCCAGGTCATCCTCGCCCGTAATCACCGTTGCCAGCGCCACCTCCTCCGGCTCCTTCCATAACTTTAGTAAATTTAGATGATAAATTTGACGTGCCCCACTCCTGTCCGATCTTACCACCTCATAATCGAGATCGTTCACTCGCCGTGTGACCTCAAACGGCCCTTGCCACTTGGCGAGTAATTTAGAGCTGGAAGAAGGCAGTAGTACAAGTACTTTATCTCCCGGTGAAAATTTTCTTAGCTTAGTGCCCCTGTCATAACGCCGGCGTTGTTCACTCTGGGCCTTGAGCAAATTCTCCATGGATAGCCGCCCCAGTGCATGGAGTTTTGCCCGCAGGTCCAGAATGTACTGAATTTCATTTTTACTATCAGAAGGCTCGTCCTCCCAAGCCTCTCTAACCACATCCAACACCCCACGGGGCTGTCTGCCATAGAGAAGCTCAAATGGGGAAAACCCAGTGGAGGCTTGGGGAACCTCCCGCACAGCGAATAACAAGGGCTCTAGCCACTTATCCCAATTTTTCGCGTCTTCGTGAACGAATTTACGAATCATGGATTTAAGAGTGCGATTAAATCGTTCCACCAGCCCGTCTGTTTGTGGGTGATAGACACTGGTGCGAATTGATTTAATGCCCAATAATTCGTATAATTCGCGCAGGGTGCGTGACATAAACGCGGTGCCTTGGTCTGTGAGGATCTCTTTGGGGATCCCCACTCGGGAGATTAGGCGGAAGAGTGCCTCCGCGACACTTTTGGCTGATATGTTGCGGAGAGCTACAGCTTCCGGGTACCGGGTTGCATAATCCACCAGAACTAATGCAAACCGGTGCCCTCGTGCAGATCGCTCTAATGGCCCGATGAGATCCATACCAATTCTTTCGAAGGGGATCTCCATGATTGGTAAGGGGCGCAAGGGCGCTTTTGGGCAGGCCGGTGGATTTACCAACTGACATTCACGGCACGCAGCGCACCATCTGCTGACGTCCCCGTGAATGCCCGGCCAAAAGAATCGGGCCATAAGTCGATTTAGCGTGGCCGTTTGACCTAAGTGTCCAGCCATAGGGTTAGCATGAGCCGCCTGGAAAAGCATTTCCCGACGGCTTTTAGGTACTAATAATTGGGTGGTATCTTTTTTTGATTGAGTGTCTTGGATCACTCGATACACCCTGTCTTTAATGATCGCAAAATACGGATAGCTGAGCGGTCGCTCAGGCTGGAGGATATGCCCATCTATCACTCTTACCTGCTCAATGGCATGTCTTAGCGTGTCGTCACGCGACTGCTCTAGAGGGAAGTCCTTACACCGGGAGATTCCCGGCCCTCCCTCTGAGTCAGAGCGTGACGACATCGCCAGGGATTCCCCCAACTGAGCGGTCCGCCCCCTAGCCATCGATCCTTTTCTCCAAGAGACACCCGCTGTCAAAACCCCTAATAGTTTATTAAAATCAGGCCAATTGGTTCCTAAGATCAGCGGATGCTTGAGGTGCGGGTTAACCGCTACCTCCACGCTATGTTTTTTCCCCCGGAATTGAATTTCTACAGCCATTAGCGGGTAGTGAGTTACATCCCCGTGCACACACCTCACCTTAACCAAGCGGCTTTTATCCAATGCCGTGTCTTGCACCAGGCTTTGGTGGATAGAGGTTTGGTTACATCCTGAATCCACCAAGGCCTGATATTTATCCCCCTTTATACTCACCGGTATCTGATATAGCCCGTTGCGACCGGGGGCGACAGTTGGGGTGTCGGGCACGCGGATCAAAGCCCCCACCTCCATCGCGGAGCAATCCTCCTGGGTGTGATCCACGCCCCCGCACCGCCAACACGTCGGCCCAGACCTCACCCCTGCACCCCCGGGGCCAGTTGGACCAACTGGTTGAGCCGGAGAGAGACCTGTTGTGGCTGGAGGAGCCACTAGGGGGCGTGCTTCCATGCCCCGGCCCTGATATCCACCCCACCGAGGCATAGAGCGAGTTGTCTCCGTCCCGGTGGCCCGCTTCCTTGGAGCTGGCAAGGGAGGTCCCTGCTGCCTGGGCCTGGGAATGGGAACGGGGAGAGAGATAGAGGGAGAGGGGAGAGAGAGAGGAGAGAGAGAGGTTAAATCGCCGACCCTGGACCTCGCTACCAGGTGGTCCTCCGCCAGCTGGATGGCCGTTTCGAGCTCGGTGGGCCGGTGGCACTGGACCCACTCCGATGTTCGGGAGGGGAGGCGGGCGATGAACTGCTCCAGCACCACGGTATCCACCACCCGGTCGATGTCCTGGCCATCCTGGATCAGCCATCTGCGGCAGGCGTCCCGGAGCTGCTGGGCGAACACAAAGGGCCGGCCGCTCTCACTCAGCTCCAATGACCGGAAGCGCTGACGTTGTTCCTCGGGGTTGCGGCCGGCCCGCTGGAGGATGGCTCGCTTCAAGTGAGCATATTCCAGGAGATTCTGGGCCGGTAGTTGCTGCGCGGCGATCTGGGCTTCGCCCGATAGCAGCGGGATGATTCTTACCGGCCACTCGGCCCGCGGCCAGCCACACGCCTCCGCCATCTTCTCAAATAGGTCCAGGAATACTTCCGGATCATCCTGTGTCCCCATCTTCTGAAGGGAAATGGGAGGGTGGGCGGCAGGTGTCGATGCGGGCCAGATCCCCTGGTCCAGCAGTCTCCGGACAAGCTCGCGGTCCTCTTGCTGGGCTTCCACCAGGACTCTAAACCTTTGTTCCTGGTCCGCCCGGATCTCCACCAGCGCCTCATGTTGCTCGCGGTGGAGGACCGCGAGCGCCTGGATCACATCCGCAAATGGACTGGTTGACGGAGTGGTCATCTTGGCAGCGAAGTCTCTTCTCCTTCCCGGATTTCGGCACCACTGTAGTAAAGTTCGTTGTGAAGGAAGAAGAAGACAGGGTCGGTGATA
>CAIGQZ010032437.1:1076137-1087538 GCA_903798205.1 Danio tinwini | reverse complement strand
TCATGAATTTTTTCAGTGATAAAATAGAAGACTTTAGACAGAAAATAAAAGATGTTAAACTTTCTGCACCACCTTATACTCCAGATCCAGTGAACATTCCACTGAATCATAATAACCTACAATGCTTCAAAATCATAGAACAGGAAGAGCTAGATAAAGTTATAAATAGTTCGAAACCAGCTACATGTATGTTAGATCCAATTCCAACAAAATTACTGAAAGAGCTGCTCCCTGTTATAGGAGAACCTCTCCTTAACGTTATCAACTCTTCTTTAGCTTTAGGCCATGTTCCAAATCCTTACAAGCTAGCTGTTATTAAACCTATTATTAAGAAACCACAACTGGACCCCAGCAACCTAGCTAATTATAGGCCTATTTCAAATCTTCCGTTTATGTCTAAAATACTAGAAAAAGTTATTTCTACCCAATTATCCTCCTTTCTGCAGATGAACAATATTTTTGAAGTGTTTCAGTCAGGTTTCAGGCCTCATCACAGCACAGAAACCGCATTAGTGAAAATAACCAACGATTTACTCTTAGCTGCTGACCAAGGGTGCATCTCACTATTAGTTCTACTAGATCTTAGCGCCGCTTTTGACACCATTGATCACAATATTCTCATAGACCGCTTATATTCTACAGGTGTCCAAGAACAGGCTCTTCAATGGTTTAGGTCATACTTAGCTGATCGTTACCAGTTTGTGAATATTAATGGACAACTTTCACAAGTAAGACTGGTAAAGTACGGGGTCCCTCAAGGATCAGTTTTAGGCCCTTTGCTGTTTACAATATACATGCTTCCCCTGGGGGACATTATTAGAAAACATGGGATCAGTTTTCACTGCTATGCAGATGATACTCAATTATATATTTCAACTAAACCTGATGAGATGTCTAAACTGTCTAAGCTAACTGAGTGTATTAAAGATGTTAAAGACTGGATGACCAACAATTTTCTTCTCTTAAACTCAGACAAAACAGAATTATTACTTATTGGGCCTAAATCCTGTACACAGCAGTTCTCACAACTCGACCTGCAATTAGAGGGATACAAAGTTAGCGTTAGCTCTACTATAAAAGATCTGGGTGTCATATTAGACAGCAATTTAACCTTTAAAAATCATATATCCCATGTCACAAAAACTGCCTTCTTTCATCTAAGAAATATTGCTAAATTGCGAAATATGCTATCCATCTCAGATGCAGAAAAGCTAGTTCATGCTTTCATGACTTCTAGGCTGGATTACTGTAATGCTCTGTTTGCTGGTTGCCCAGCATCCTCTATTAACAAACTTCAGCTAGTACAAAATGCAGCTGCCAGAGTTCTTACCAGGTCTAGAAAATATGATCATATCACCCCAATTTTATCCTCCTTACACTGGCTGCCTGTTAAGTTTCGTATTGAATTTAAAATATTGCTTCTCACCTATAAAGCCTTAAATAACCTAGCTCCTGTTTATCTAACCAACCTCTTGTCTCGCTACAATCCAACCCGCTCTTTAAGATCTCAAAACTCAGGGCTTCTTGTAGTACCTAGAATAGCTAAATCGAGTAAAGGAGGTCGAGCCTTCTCATTTATGGCCCCTAAACTCTGGAATAGCCTTCCTGATAATGTCCGAGGCTCAGACACACTCTCACTCTTCAAAACTAGATTAAAGACCTATCTTTTTAGCAAAGCATACACTTAGTGCATTACATAGCGGTATGACGCATGATGTGCCCCACACACGATTTTGCTTCTTGTTTATATACACTATGAACAGCAGCTACGCTAATTATTCTCCTTATTCTGTATTTCCACATGGGGGTACTCATCTCGAGGCCCTCAGACTATGCAGTGCCACTGATGCGATCCAAGACCAGCGACGAGACGATTCCAAGGCTCCCGGACCAGGCCGTATCCTGAGCTGCTGCTATGGTGGTCATGATGGAGAGCATAAGACTGATTCCTCTGATGCTCCAAGGACAGACGTGTCTTCGCGGAGGTCCAGCTACTGCGCCTAGACTGCAGCTCTGCACAAGACGTTTGGCCATAGGAGAAATGGTCGTGCCCAACTGAGCCTGGTTTCTCTCGAGGTTTTTTAAATTCTTCACTTTCGCCAATTGGTGAAGTTTTTTCCTCGCCGCTGTCGCCACTGGCTTGCATGGTTCGGGATCTGTAGAGCTGCGCATCGATGGAATTGCTCCTCAGTGTTTGGACTCTCAGTAGTGATTATTAAACCACACTGAACTGAGCTAAACTAAACTAAACTGAACTTAAACACTGAAAACTGAACTGACACTTTTCAATTCACTATAAACTTCCATGTGAAGCTGCTTTGACACAATCTACATTGTATAAGCGCTATACAAATAAAGATGAATTGAATTGAATTGAATATTTTGTGTGCAAAATGTACTCTCTGCTTGGTCTGTGTCTGAGTTGTACAAGTACAGCTGGTTGTACCTGGTTGGTACGCTCATGTTGCTTCTCTCTTGTCTGCCTGTCTATTACACAAAGCGGAGGAGCTCTTGGCTCGGCCCCCTTGTTAAGTTGGGCGGAAAGTCGAAACTAATTTTCATGTGAAGCAACACGCCCCTAAAACAGCAAACTGTGTACACGCCCCCAAAATGGCACTTTTTAACACATCATTATAAAAAATCTGAATTGTGTTTTGAACTGAACCTAAACTGGCACACTCAGAAGGACCATAATATTAATATTACATCTTAAAAAAGGGGTAAAATAGGTGCCCTTTAAAACATTGATTGCGAAAACTGTGCTATACCTTGAAACTGGTAATTGTCCCATGCCTAATCCAGAGGATGATAATGTGTAACACGGCCATAAACGAGGTTGGTGTAGTGATCTTGTTCTTTTCTTGAAAAATGTAGACTTCGTTTGATTCAAACATTTAGAAACTAAACTTATGAGGTGGTTGTTGCTTCATTTTATTGGTGATTCCAAATATGTAAAGTAATCATAAGCTTGGCAAACAGTTTTGGAGAATTTGATGTTTTCCCATTCAGACAGAATGCCAAAGCATACTGCCCAAGAGGCATTTCAAAGATGGCCACTGAGTGAAACTACTTGCACTGAAAAGATTTTAAGTCAGTACAAAAAAAAAAAAAAAAAAAAACATAATCTTCATTTCCTTTCGCTTTTTTCTTGTTCACTCAACTTTTGAAAACATCAGCTGCACTGACGTGAAATTATTTGTCAGTAATACAAAAAACATTTAATCGGGTTAACATAATATTAATTATTAGTTTTCTGGAGAGGTGACCTACTCTGTAACAAAACTTTTTAAGTTGTGCCAACTGAAATTTATTTGGTGAGCGAACAAAATAAAAAACATAATCCTTATTTCTTTTCGTTTTTTCCTCATGTACACAACTTTTTTTTTCACCTTTAATTAAGAGAACAATAGAGAGTATAGACAGAAAAGCGTGTCCAAAAAAACTCTTTTGGAAATTGGTACTAAGAAATAATACATTATCATAACAAACAAACATAGTTCAACTGAAAAACGAGGAAGGCATGCTTCACATGTGTTTTCCCTCTTTGTCCTGCCATGTTTTGATCCTTGTCTTGTTTACCGTTATTGTTGTTTTACCTCCTGTCCTGTTTTTAATTCTGTTTCTATTAAATGTTTTGTTAACATTTGTCTCGGTTTAATTTGTTTTTTCTCGGTTTAATTGAGAGTTTATTTGTTATGATAATGTATTATTTCTTTGTACCAATTTCCAAAAGAGTTTTTTGGACACACTTCTGTCTATACTCTTTACTGTATACAAAAAAATGTTGTGTACATCAGAAAAAAAATGAGTACACATCAGCACCAAAGGTGTAGTGGTTAGTGCGTTGACACATGGCACTCTGGTGTTTACGGCAACCCAAGTTCGATCCTATGCCGATCAATCCCCTCTCTCCTCTTCCCACGCTTTCCTGTCTATACTTTTTATTGTCCTGTTAATTAAAGGTGAAAATAATAATAATTTGAAACAATGTCGAGTACACAAGAAATAAACGAAAGGAAATAAGGATTATGGGGTTTTTTGTTCTCTCACCTTTAGGCCATAGTTCTGCAGACAAAAAAAAATTCAGTTGGCACAACTTAAAAAGTTTTGTTACAATGTAGTTCACCTCTCCAGAAAACGAATAAATAATCTTATGTTAACCCAATTAAATGTTTTTTGTATTACTGAAAAATAATTTTTGGTCAGTGCAGCTGATGTTTTTAAAATTTGTGTGAACAGGAATAAAAGAAATTTTGTTTTGGCTTAAATTTGACTTTGGCTTAAACCCCTTATAAAGTGATGTTTGTGTAATAATTTAATTAGATTTTAATTTAAACCACAAGTAAAAGATGAGGTAATTTTCACTTTTGGGTGAACTATCCCATTAAACTGTAAATCTAGTCACTGCAAGATTTAAAAACAACAACAGCAACATTTCTGTAGGCTTTGTCAAGCCAGTGTCAAAGTTTTAAAATATTTTTTTCATTACACTTCAGCATCAATAGACACATCTCCTACTAGAGAATCTGCTACCTAGAAGGGGATGGACAGAAAGAATTTTATTGTGGATAATCATTTGTGTTCACTGTTGTAATTGCATCAAACGTACAGTACCTCCATCATTGGGGGGTGAGGGCATATCTCAAACTGCTGACCTCTCGCTTCCCAGCCTCAGAGACTTCTGAGACACAGTTTGGCACCAAGTCTACTTCCTTCTGACTGTCTTTGTGGCAACAATGTTAAGAGGTGGCAGGATCATCTGTCCACTTAGACCATGAGGCAGGGGACAGAGTGAAGTCAGGTTGTGGACTGTATATCTATAAGGAAAGAGGTCAGGGCTTCTCCACAGGACCACAGATGAGCAGGCAGACAAGGAGTCTGAAAGACAGAAAGAAACAGGAAGATTGGTAATGTCAAACAAAGAAGAGACACTGGAGGGAACTGCACAGTCTGGCCAAACGTTTACTCTGTCACTCAAAGCTATCAGCACTGCTGACAGCAGGTTTCACCTCACTGATCAGCTCTTTCTGCCTGACGGGGGCTTCAGCACATGAGGGTCTGTCTGCTGCTTGTCAAGCAAACTCGACATTAGCACCGCCGCATCATCAGCCTGCAAGTTTTTTTTCCATGTTTAACATTCTAATGTTCACTTTACATGTCTGTGATCTGTCACGCAGCAAAGCACACGTCTAACAACACAACGCTCTCTCTGAAAACGCTAGCATCAAACTAACAGCACTGCAATGCGCTCTTCTGACATGAAGATGACAAATGATAAATAAGCCTAGCGATATTAAATATTTATCAATTATGATACTTAGCCTGCAAGTTGCAACATGTAACGCTGAAAAGTCGGATTCACATCCATGAATCACCTTAAACTGTCAAATTCAACAGTCAAAAAATAACTTTTGGGTAGCACTTTATAATAACTACACACAGTGAATCATTTATTAAGCATTAGAAAATAATTAATTAATTATCTGTTAAGCATTAACTTTACATTAACAGACATTAGTAAGCCGTTTATAATGCTCTATTCTTGACTTATAAGTAGGCCCTCACGGAATTTGCACGCGCAGAATTTCGCAGATTTTCCACAGAATTGTAGCCCATCATTAATTCTGTTTATTTACTTGTGTAAATGTGAGTAAAATTAAATTTATTCAGTTTTTAAACTAATTACAGTAATAGTATTGACTAATATGAAACTGTTCATTTGATTTATGTACAATGCAGTTTGTAAAGTAATATTTTCTGTCTTTTAGTAGATATATTACATGAGAGACTTGCTTTGTTTACCAAATGAAGTGAATCTAATTGGATTTGCATTTTAAACATTAAATAAAAGTTAAAAAAGCTATTATTTTGTATTTAATATATTAAGGTTTTAGTTATGAGACTCCCAAAATAATTCCACATAAATCCACAGATTTTTACCAAAATTCTCCTCACAAATAGCAAAAACGTCCACAGATTCCGTCTGGCCCTACTTATAAGCACATCTATAATGTGCTTGATTGCATTTTCATACTTTGAAATTGTTTATAATCATTTATTTTTTTTCATTACTAAATTTAGTATTGCATCATTTACACACCAGTTATTTGAGAGAAGTTGCTGGTTTTTAAAGATTAGTAAATGATTAATAAACTCTTCAAATTAACAATTTTATCTCTTATTATTCAGGCATATATTATTAGCTAATTTGTATGTTAATAAATGCTTTATTAAGTCAACTTCATCCAGTTTTGGGATCTAATCTGAAGTGAGGACTATTTATGCTTCATAAACCCCTTATAAATGATTAGTTATATTCTAAACAGGAAAAAAGAAAATGTATATATTTTTATTTCTAGTCATTTGAAGATACACAAATGAAACTGTATCAAATGAAAAATAAATCTTTGCAATCTTGACTAAAATAGAATTATTGTACAGTTTAAACATCGCTAACATTGAAATGTTATATTGTAAAATAATTATATTGTTGTTGTTTTATTAAATTTTATGTCGTATTTTGACACTGTTATTCAGCAATGTTTAAACTTTACAGTAATTTTACTTTTCAGATAAGATTGCAAAGATTATTGTTTATTTGATACCAAGCCTTTAATTGTCATTATTAGAGATTTATAAAGCATAAATAGTCCTCACTTTAGATTAGGTCACAAAACTGAATACAGTTGAGTTATTAAAGCAATTATTAACAGAAACATTTAACTATTAGAATTTGTCTGATTAATAAGATGTATAAACGTTGATTTGAATAGTTCATTAATCATTTACTAACTCATTCTGAGTGATCTCAAATAATAATAATAAATGACGAGATACTAAATTTAGTCATGAAAATTCAATCAGTAAAGTATGAAGGTACAATTATTAAGCACATTTTAAATGTGCTCATACAGTAAGTCAAGAACAGAGCATTTGTATATGCAGTTATATGCAACTGCTTACTAATGTCTATGTAGAGTTAATGTAGTGCTAATGCTTAACAAATAATGAATTCACTATTTGCTAATGCTTAATGGATGATTCATAGTAAGTAGTTATTATAAAGTGTTAACACGAGTTTAAACAACACAGTTCTTACGTTTTTGGGTTTTATGTTCAATCCACTTAAATTTATAAAAACAACAAAGGTGCTAGTTGGGACAACATGCAAGAATTGTGTGGAACCCAGCTTTTTTTTTTACAGTGAATGATCATGTTGCTTTATAATCTCTATGTTGCCTATGTTAACATTTATTTACATATTTTTCTGGTAATATTTAAATCATATAAAAACATACTTACAATTTACATTAGACACATGCATTTAACATTTAACATAATTTGACATTATTTAATTATAAATTTAATATTTCAGATAAAATACTTTCTTCTGACAATATTCATACATATATAAAACACATTTACAATTAGGGCTACACAATATATCATTTCAGCATCGATATTGCAATCTGATCATTTGCAGTAGTCACATCACAGGATATGTGTGAATGTCTGAACATTATCAGTTTGTATCAATTAATGAAGAGGCATCAACCTAGGAGTGTCAAAATTAATCGTTTCTTCGGTGCACCGCGATGCAGATGGGGACAATTCGATATCGGTTCAGTAATAGATCATAACCGATGTGGTGGAAATTCATTTTATACATCTTACATTTATTTTATATATTCATTTATATACATTATGAAGGTATGTTCTTTTATTCTTCCATGAATATACTGTTTAAGTTAGACCAAGTGAGACTACTTAAACATCTGTTTATCACCAGACAAGATCTGGATAAGTACATGGTGATTTAACAAACTACATGTTCGCATGGGATGCAAGACTGAAATGAAGTTGAGTGCTGATGTAACTGTGATTCATCCTGTATGTCACTGATGACCTTGTGGGCATTACAAACTAGATAAAAAGAGAACGCACTCTGTTTCGGCGTCTCACTCTCTGCAGAAACCTGTGTTGCTGTATAATTGTCTGACCTTTGCAAAGAATAAAACCTTAAAAGACACTTTGGGTAAGAATTTGTCTTCTTGACCACTGAGAGAGCCTCCTTAAAGAAAATTGCCACTACGCCGGTTATTACGCACTGACGTCATTTATCCCATATGCGCGATGTTGCGATATAATACTATGGCGAAGGAGGCGAGGGTGAGTAAATAAAACACTCCTACTACTTAAAAAGCAAATCTTTCACAGACACTGCCCCTCTCTCTCTCTCTCTCTCTCTCTCTCTCTCTCTCTCCCACACACACACACTTTGAGCATTTGACCCGTTGGCATGTTCGTGAGGTAAAGTTTTCTCTCCTCTCGGCTGTTAAAGCGATACTTGTGGATCCAGACACAAGCGTGCCTGTGGTGCGAGTTTGTTGTATTGTATTTATTCTATTACGGATTACCTGATAAGCGCGTATTATGCGCATATAGACTGAAGCAGTTTGAACGCCAGAAGCGCCGCTTGGCGCCGCACTGCGGCGCGCATTTCAGAATTTTAAAAATAGGTTTCAATTAGAGTACACAAACCAGTGCCACAAGACGGCGGCACCCAGCCACGACTCAGGACACTGTTTATAATTCTGCCGCGCCACAGAGCGCCATCTGATTAGTTTCGTTTTAAATAGCCTGCAAATGTGCGCGTCTGGTGTGCGATACTTTCAACTGTCATGTGCGCGCCGTGTGCGACTATGACCAATCACTTGCCAGAACTTGCCAGCGCTCAAAAAGCAATCGGGATAATATTTACATTAGTTTATTTGTTATGAATGCTCGTGCTGTCTTCTGTGCATGTGTTGGGAGTTTTGTCTAAAACATTCACAAAGAGTGGGGTTTTTTTGAGCAGGTAAAATTAAAGGTACAGTTCATATATATTACTGCTTGTATTAAAGGACAAAATTGTATTACAAATAATATATAAATATAAACATATTCATAGATTTTAATAAAAAAAAAATGTCTTGTGTTGTAAAGAAAAAATCTAATAATGTATGGAAAGCATCGTCAATGCACCGTGATGCACCAAGATATCGAATTGAACCGAATTGATGGCATGATAATCGGAACCAAACCGTGAGACCAGTGTAGGTTCACACCCCTACATTATACAGATCAAAAGTACACTGTAGGGTACAACAAAGCTTAGTTCTTGGTCCCTTACTTTTCACACTATATATGCTACCGCTAGGCAATATCATTAAAAAACATGGAGTTAGCTTTGATGATACACAACTTTATATCTTCTCTTATTCTTCTCTTCTAACTTCTTATTACTAAATTCAGATAAAACTGAGGTCTTGCTTATTGGACCCAAAAAACTCCCACATAAAAACCTAGAACACTGTCTAACCCTAACCCTTGATGGACTCGTAGTTCATTCCTCATCTTCAGTCAAAAAATTAGGCGTGATTTTTGATAGCAACGTGTCATTTCAAGGTCACATTTCAAGCATCTGTACAACTGAATTTTTTCATCTTAGGTTTTTGTTGGCAAACTTCGACATATGCTATCAATGTCTGATGTGGAAAAGCTTATTCATGCTTTCATGACCTCTCGATTGGATTATTGTAATGCATTACTAGGCGTTTGTCCTGTTGGCCTAATTAACAAATTTCAGCTAGTTCAAAAAGTAGCTGCTAGAGTGCTTTCTAGAACAAAGAAATGGGATCATATTACTTCAGTTATTTCATCATTGCACTGGCTCCCTATTAAACATCATATACATTTTTAAAATTTTATTGACGACCTACAAAGCCCTGAACGGCTTAGCTCCCCGGTATTTGAGGGAGATCCTGATGTATTATAGCCTAGCACGTCCTCTACGCTAATCTAATTCTGGACAACTGATTATTCCCAGAATTTCAAAATCAAGTGTAGGCGGTAGATCTTTCTCATATCTGGCACCTAAGCTCTAAAAAAAGCCTTCCTAGCACAGGTCGAGAAGCAGACACACTCAGTTTATCAGTTTAAAACTAGATTAAAGACACATCTCTTTGCATTATAAACACAAAATCCATAAAACACAAATCCTCTAAAGGATTGTTAGTCTGCAGTATTCAACCGGAGCCAGGAACCCTTCCCAAAAGACATTATAATTTGAATGGCATCTGCGCTTATGTTAGTCTTTTTTTTTTTTAACTATTCCCGAGGTTTCCATAATCTTGGACCAGGCCATATCCTGAGCAGCTGCTGTGGTGGTCATGGAGGAGTGACAGTGACAGACGAGTTCTCGCATTAAACCTGAAGGGCAAGCCTGTACACCAGCCGGTGACTACTCCCTCCTGCAGCTTCTCCACGATGGACGTCCAGCATTCTCCAGCCTCCAGCACCTAGACTGCAGCTCTGCACAAGAAGTTTAGCCATAGATGAAATGGTCATGCCCAACTGAGCCTGGTTTCTCAAGTTTTTTTTTCTCCTTCATTTTCAATTGATGAAGTTTGTTTCTCGCCGCTGACACCACAGGCTTGCATGGTTCAGGACTTGTCAAGCTGTGTCACGGTTGTGGATCTTTCTGTTTTTCTTGTATATGTGTGTGTGTGTGTGTGTGTGTGTGTGTTCACTCCTATGTCTGCTTCCTGTTAGACATTCTCGCTCGTTCTGGTGGAGGGTCTTTGCCATAATACTGTCTCATTTGGACCTTGTGCAAGTCTCCGTTTCATTGATGTTGTTATTACTGCCTGCTCTGAAGACAATATTATCTGTGACAGACTTCACCACAAATTCGCTACTCTAATGAACTTTACCGTAGGTAAACTTGACGATTTTCTTAAGAGCTGCTCCATAGCGCTAACCTTTCCCTTCCCTTGATATCTAGTGAGATATTCGTGAGAGACTGCTATACGACATTGGTTCACGGATGAACCTTTACCGCTGTTTGGCGTGTCGTATTCTGGTGTGAGCATCCTTGCCCCAACACTATATCTGGTGAGATAAATACCAGTTGTGACTCTTTAAATAAATCATCTTGTTTTCACTTGCATTTGGGTCTCCTGTGTATATACTTGTGACAAGCTGTGCATCGATGGATTTGCTCTTCAGTGTTTGGACTTTCAGCAGTGAAAATTAAACCACACTGAACTGAACTGAACTGAACTTCAACTCTGAAAACTGGCCTGACACAGTTTCAATTTACAGTACTATAATATTCTATGTGAAGCTGCTTTGACACAATCTACTTTGTAAAAGTGCTATAGAAATAAAGATGGATTGAACTGAATATGCAATGTTGAGTCTGTATTATAATTTATTTTTGCATATTTGCATGTGACATTGAGGCCTGTTAGGGTATGAGAATTTTAAAAACATTCAGGCAAACATTAATAGCAGTTATTTTATTGAATTATTTATTATTATTATTATTATTATTATTATTATTATTATTATTATTATT
>CAIGQZ010032437.1:1045705-1076127 GCA_903798205.1 Danio tinwini | reverse complement strand
TTATTATTATTATTATTATTATTATTATTATTATTATTATTATTATTATTATTATTATATTCACTATTATTATTGAATGACTATAATTTTTATTCATCACTGTACCTGAATACTGTTAGATACTGTCTTTATTGTAGTCATCTATGCTTTACATTTTTTATTAGATTGTATTCAGATGTATGTCTACAGAATCATCCCAAAATGATAAATTCTTTCAAAAATAGGGATATTCATATCTTTATTAGTCATATCACAAAATATATCGCAGACTAAGATGATATTGCAATGTTAAATTTTTTCAGTATTGTGCAGCCCTATTTACAATCATTCGTATTTACCCCCTGGCAAGTAACTCCTTCAAAAACTGAATATCCTACAGTATCAACATATTTACTAAATATTTAATAGAAACCTAATTTGTGCACATAATTAAAATGAATTGTTTCAGATGGATTCAAATATTTAAAACTGTCAGTATGTCAACAATATCTTTGCACAAAGTAAATTTTTTGCTTGGCAGTTCTTACATTTTTGGGTGGGACAACTTCATTGTTTTATGTTCAATCCACTTAAATTTGTAAAAACAACAAAGTTAGCTTAATTCAGTAATGTTGGGACAACATGCAAGAATTGTGTGCATTCCAGCGTTATGTTTTACAGTGAACAATAATGCTGCTCAATAATCTCTATGTTGCCTATATTAAAATTTCTTTACATATTTTTATGATAATATTTAAATCATTTAAAAACATTCACCTTTTAAATTAGACAAGTGAATTTAACAATTTAAACAATTTGATATTATTTAATACATTTCAGAAAAAATACATTCATATTTTTACTACCTTACGACAATATTCATACATACTGTATATAAAACACATGTACAATCATTCGTATTTACCCAGGACATTCTACCAGAAATAAAAACATAAATACAGGAAATAAAAGTATTTCATCACACAAATTTTTAAAATGGACTGATAGTTGATTTCAGTGAGCTGTTCTGTAAAGGAATACATCATTCATTTGGTTCTCAGATTGTTTTGCTTTATTAAAAACACCTTGCCCTCACCCCAATTGAACCTACAGCTTTAATAGTTTTGTTATTCTAAAAACTTCACAAATAGCAAGTTTAAGTTGTTATCTTTCACATCAATTGATTACAAACATGAAACTATAAATAAATACTACAAATATATAATACAAATAAATTTACAATCGTCCATGTTTCAGTCAGTCCTATCACATTTGCATTAAATTTAACATAAAATGTGTGCAATACACCTTAAAGGCTATGACTCAGAAGTGACATCATTCGATGGAGAAGCTGGCAGTGATCAATAATGCGTTCTATCATTGAATTGTATGATTTTATGCTTGTTTTTGTATGTTTCTTTGAAGAAAAAAAGCTTAAAGGTCATGCCCTGTCACATTTTTAAAAGAGAAAATCTACGTTTCTGGTAGAATGTCCCAACCCCTGCCAAGTAACTCCTTCAAAAACTGAATATCCTAAAGTATTAACATATTTACAAATTATTTTCAAAAAACTTAATTTGTGCATAATGAGAAGGAATAGTTTCAGATAGATTCATACATTTAAAACTGTCAGTATGTCAACATCCTTGCACAAAGTCATTTTTTATGGAAGTATGCACTGAACTGACTAGATTTAAGGCATCACATTTAATAAACGCATCTACTGTACCAAATGTAAAATTGCCAAATTGATTTATTGATGTATTTCTTTGTTTAGTTTGAATACATTTCTGACTTGTATGCCTCAGCCATGACTCTTCTCTCAAAATACAATCCAACACTGACTTCTTGTGGTGTATTTGTAAAGTGCATGTGCGCGCACACTAATTACACTCAACATTTAAACTGAAAACCAAACCACATTAACAGATCAGGTATGTTGAAAGAATGAATGTCACAGTTTTTAACATGGCAATCATTTGGTTAAATTTTGCAATGTTTAATTTATGTGATCATCTGCAATAGTTACATTGCAAGTTATGTATTATAATTTATGTTTGCATATTTGCATGTGTTTTTTTAGGCCTGTTACTGTATGAGGACTTAAAAAATGTTCAGGCAAACATTAATAGCGATTAATAGCAGAATAGTTTCAGTAAGAATGAATGTCAAGATTTTTTTTTACAAGGGGTTTATTTGGTTAAATTCTCCCCATGTTTACACAATTAAGTGTATTTCTGTGTGACCACTTATAAATAGGTTTTGAAAATATAAACTCATACCATGTCAGTGTTTTTCTGTAGTTTGGTAAAGCAAACATTAGGGCTGCACAATAAATTGTTTTAGCATCAATATTGCAATGTTTTTTTTTGTCTTTTTCAAAATGTTTAAGATTTTCAAGAACGTTTTACCATACAGTTACCAAAAGAAATGTATCATTTGCATGTTTTACAGCCAGTTTAAAGCATTCAGGTACAGCAAGTTAACATTTTTGTAACTTCAAGAAACATTAATTGTATGTATGTGCAGTATACACTACCTGACAAAAGTCGTCACCTATCCAAGTTTTAGAAACAACAAATAATAACTTGACCTCTAATTGATCATTTGGTATTAGAAGTGGCTTATTTAATAGGCAAAAGCCTCTAGATTATGCTTATTTTACTTTATTTTAAAAAGTCATGATGCAATGGAAAAAAAATATTGTGTATGTCTCCCATGATCTTGGAGGACTCAAATAACTTATTAATAAAGTCATCTGGAATGATAAAGAAAGTGTTTTTGCAGGACTCCCAGAGTTCATCAAGATTCTTTGGATTCATCTTCAATGCCTCCTCCATCTTACCCCAGACATGCTCAATAAGGTTGATGTCTGGTGACAGTGCTGGCCAATCCTGGAGCACCTTGACCTTCTTTGCTTTCAGGAACTTTGATGTGGAGGCTGAAAGATTGCTATCCTGCTGAAGCACTCTGCTGATTTGCCATTTCTTGTGGTTTGTAATGAAATAGGGAGCACAATCATGTATTGATACCTCAGGCTGTTGATGTTGCCCCTATACTGAATGTAACCCCAAACCATGATTTTCTTCACCAAACTTGACTGATTTCTGTTAGAATCTTGGGGCCATGCGGGTTCCAATAGGTCTTCTGCAGCAGTTCAAAAGATGATTTATCTAAAAAATCATCTGCCCCTTTTCCAAGTGATCAACTAGAAGTCAAGTTATTACCTGTTGCTCTTACAACAGGGATCAATGACAATACTTTTGTCAGGTAGTGTACATGCAATGAAGATTATACAGTTTTATGTAGTTTACATTAATTTTTGTTCAATTTGTGTGCCTTAACACTGTTAGACTACCAGAAAAAACATAAACCATTCATTTCATTTGTAACTTCGCTTTAATGTAATTATCATTGCTTGTGAATTGGTTTTGTTCCATTTTATGAAGATGCACTCCACTACAAAATCATCCTATTATCATCCAAAATCGTCCTAAAAAAATCACTCTTTTCAAATAGAGCTATTCACTTCATCTATTAAAATCAGAAAGAAAAATAAAATCTAGCAATGTTATTTTCAACATAGTGCAGCCGTAGCAAACATAATTTGTTGTTTTCTCAAAAATCTCTAGAATGTAAACTATAGAGGCAAGTAAAATAAACTATAAAGACAAGCCTGAAAAGTTACAAAAATATAAAACAAATAAACCATTTAGAGCACTGATTGCATTGGAAGTGATCTGGATGACCTCCTATCGTCCAGAACATGATCTGATTAGCATTTTCAACTCCATTTACATCTTTGATTATTTATGTTTGAAGCTGTTGCAAAATGTGACTTAGCCAGTGATATTCACGATGTAATATGTAATAATGTAATACATTGATGTAATAAGTCTAATATTTTAAACTGGTGTTGTCAATTGTATGTAAAAGTATTATATGCACTGCTGCTAAAACAGGACAGTTTTTTATGGAGCTATTGAAATGTAAATATGATTGAAATATTGAAATTGTTCTGCATTTTTATGAATATCGTTGGCAAAATCTAATTTACACTAAGTCTAATGCTCTTGCAAAAGTAGCACTTGAGTATATAATTTAGCCTAGTGAAAATTCAGCCAACCGTTACCTACATAAATAATTACTAAATAATGCATTTTAAAATATACTCGCTGGCCACTTTATTAGGTACATGTTACTAGTACCGGGTTTTGCCTCTTTTGCATTCAGAGCTGCCTTAATCCTTCGTGGCACAGATTTAAAAAGGTACTGCAAATTTTTTTCAGAGATTTTGGTCCATATTGACATGATAGTATCACGCAGTTGTTGAAGATTTATTGGTTGCAAATCCATGATGTGAATCTCCCGTTCCACCACATCCCAAAGGTGCTCTATTGGATTGAGCTCTGGTGACTGTGGAGGCCATTTGAGTACAGTGAACTCATTGTCATGTTCAAGAAACCAGTCTGAGATGATTTGCGCTTTATGATATGGCGTATTATCCTGCTGGAAGTACCCTTTAGAAGATGCACTGTATCACTATGGTCATAAAGAGATGGACATGGTCAGCAACAATACTCAGGAAGGCTGTGGCGTTGACACGATGCTCAATTGGTACTAATAGGCCCAAAGTGTGCCAAAAAAAAAAACCCTCACCATTACACCACCACCACCAGCCTGAACCATTGATATAAGGCAGGATGATCCATGCTTCCATGTTGTTGACGGCAAATTCTGACCCTACCATCTGAATGTTGCAGCAGAAGTCGAGACTCATCAGACCAGGCAACATTTTTCCAATCTTCTATTGTCCAATTTTGGTGAGCCAGTGTGAACTGTAGCTCAGTTTGCTGTTCTTAGCTGACAGGAGAGGCACTCAGTGTGGTCTTCTGCTACTGTAGCCCATCCACCTCAAGGTTGGACATGTTGTGTGTTCAGAGATGCTTTTCTGCATACCTCGGCTGTAAGGAGTGGTTATTTGAGTTAGTGTTACCTTGCTATCAGCTCAAACCAGTCTGGCCATTTTCCTCTGACCTCTGGCAACAACGAGGCATTTGCACCCACAGAAATGCTGCTCGCTGGACATTTTCTCTTTTTCGGACCATTCTCTGTAAACTCTAGAGCAGTTATGTGTGAAAATCCCAGTAGATCAGCAGTTTCTAAAATACTCAGACCAGCCTGTCTGGCACCAACAACCATGCAACGTTCAAAGTCACTTAAATCACCTTTCTTCCCCATTCTGATGCTCAGTTTAAACTGCAGCAGATCACCTTGACCATGACTACATTCCTCAATGCATTGACTTGCTGCCATGTGATTGGCTGATTAGAAATTTGCATTACCAAACAGTTGGACAGGTGTACCTAATAAAGTCGACGGTGAGTACAACAGTACATCTGTACAAGAAAAATAGATGTAGTTACTTTTAGCCTAATGATGGAACTAGTAATCATGGAACCAGCCATGTGCACTTGTGTTTAGATGTTTGGAACACAAGCGAAGTAGCTTACGAAGATTCCTGTAGACATATAAAATCATTAATAAAACGAATAAGATAAATAGCTTATGTTTCTGTAAAATTAGCATATAGCGTAGGAAAAGAAGATTGACTCTATATCTGTATAACAGAAACACATTTATTTTTTCAAGTCTAAATCAAAAAGTTCACAAATCAGAAAGCTATCCAGAGCACCTGCAGTGCGTAAGCTACGGCTTGGAGCTGCACGATTCTGGCTAAAATGAGAATAGCAATTTTTTTTTTGCTTAAAATAAAGTTCACGATTTTCTCACGATTCTGTAGATGTAAAATAAAGGTTAATATAAGTAGCCTATTATTATTGTTATTTCAGAATACAACTATTCATAATTCTGATGTTGAATTATTATGTTTGAGACATATGCTTGCAACCTGTCATTGACAACATTGTAAAACCGTTTTTTTTCTACTGGTAAAATCAGACATTTGTCATTATCAGATTCCTTCTTGCAATATACTCAACATTATATAGGCTAGAGTAGCTATTCTGACACTGTTAAACATTTATTATCATGCACAACACTGTGTTCGCTATAAAAGAAAAACATATTATATGCTTGTTGTAATCATAACTCTAAAATGCGATATGATCATTTGAATGATGTGCACACTTTCGGTTTCAGTTTCACTGTGCGTGTGCGGTTCATACTTCCCGCGCAGCTCCCAAATGATCGCTCTGTCCCACAAACTGAATGTTATTTACAACTTTATTTCCTGTTATTCACAGCCTATGCAAGTTCTGTTCACTAAGGTAGGGATCATTCACAGGCGCACACCCGCCCTCTCTGTGGTAACTGTTGTGTGTTTTTGTGGCTGCGAATACATCATAACATGCAGACAGAAAAGAAATTTTTGGGGTGAATTATACCTTATATATACAGTATGTGACTCTTTCAACACCATTTGGAGGTGTACACCTTGCTGAGCAATGTATGTAAAACAATGTGAAGACTTGTGCGGCCGCCTTTATGCTTCTCTCCTGAACTTGAAAATATGATTGGCAGAATCGTATAAATGCTGGATTAAGATCGTCTAGGTTAATCGTACAGCTCTAGTACGACTGCAACTAAAGATTATTTTAATAATCGATTAATCTGTCGATAATTTTTCGTTTAATCAATGAATCGGATAAAAAGCATAAATTTCCAACCCTTTATTCAAAAACAGAACTAAAATCTTTAAAAAGTGCACAAACGTTGTTCTTAGACATCCCTGCGCTGTTATAATAATAATAATAAAATAAAAACACTTAGTAGTTTTGTCCCGTTTTCAATCCAAATATCTAAAAAAATCTTAAAGGTGCAGTATGTAAGTTTGTCACCCAGTGGTTGAACTAGGTATTGCACTCCTGGATCAAAACAAAAGCAAGTGCGGGCTGCCAGATTGAGTACAGGAGCGAGTGATTTAAACGGTGTTCTAAATAAAAGCAACGACGTGATAGAGGGAATAATTTCCATATTAAAAAAAGTTTTCGGTTCTAACCAACACCTCGAACTGATATATTAGAAACGGCTTCTATTTCTCACAGCTCAACATGTGAAACCTATGACAGTGATCACCTCAGGTAAACCTTGTGTGCTTTATTCAGTGCTAAATGCTAACAATGTGAGTTTGAATGTCAATTTACAGGACATTTATTGCCATATACTGAAAGCAGCAGCAAATAGTTCACCTCAGATCGTGAAAATAAAATAAACCGTTTAAAATTGAACTCTAGAACTAAACACATATGAGTGATTCAGCATCTACATTTGATAATGTTAAAGAGGATTAATATGTATTAAATAAAGAGGGTTAACATGTATTAAACAGATTCTAAACCTTACCGTTTTGTGAGTGAGTGCATATTCTGTGCTTCTGAATGGCTGTCTTTACATTTCGGTCGTGTTTCGTCTGGTGCAAACAGCCAAACTGCTCATCACTGAGTATCTCGTCACAAAGCGTGTTGTTAGGACACGCGGTTACGATGTAACCTGCTCGCCTAATGTTTACGTTTGTAATATTTATAGCATTTGCTAATAATAAACACCCTGTCAGAAAAGTCTAGTGGTTGAAAATGAGCTTTTACAGTGTCTGCTATAATGTTAATGTTGTTTTCGTGTGTTTACATAGATGAATATGGCCACTGTGTAAATACACAGTACAGTTATGATCTTATTGTCACATTAGACCGTTATGATAACATAATATATGCATTCAGTGATTTCCTGAAGATAAATAACAAAAAATAACACAACTGGAATAACTACAGCAGTCGTGATCATCTGATCTCATATGAGGCAAGAGATTGTGATGACAAATGATGACGTGTGAAGGTGTTGTAGTGCTGTCCCAATTCTTAGGGGTAAGTTTTAAAGGCCTTCCCCTTAACCCTCGGTTGTAAGGGCGAAGGGGGAAGGGGTAGGGGTACAAAAATAGAATTGGGATTGGGCCTAAGTCTCTAGTGAGGATTTTACGTTCCAGTTTAAGCAAGAACTTGCAAATAATAATAAATAATAATAAATGTTATTTATATAGCATGGTGACGCAGTGGCGCAGTAGGTAGTGCTGTCGCCTCACAGCAAGAAGGTCGCTGGTTCGAGCCTTGGCTGGGTCAGTTGGCGTTTCTGTGTGGAGTTTGCATGTTCTCCCTGCGTTCATGTGGGTTTCCTCCGGGTGCTCCTGTTTCCCCCACAGTCCAAAGACATGTGGTACAGGTAAATTGGGTAGGTTAAATTGTCTGCAGTGTATGAGTGTGAATAAGTGTGTACGGATGTTTCCCAGAGATGGGTTGCGGCTGGAAGGGCATCCACTGTGTAAAACTGGATAAAATGCTGGATAAGTTGGTGGTTCATTCCGCTGTGGCGACCCCAGATTAATAAAGGGACTAAGCCAAAAAGAAAATGAATGAATAAATGAATGATTTATGTAGCGCCTTTCCAGAGCTCAAAGACACTTCATAAAGAATGTAACAAAAAGAGATAGTACAAGCAGACATAAGTAGAGACAACATTAGGTATACAAACATACAGGAAGTCAAATATAACAAACTGGAAATACAAAACAAGACCTAAGAGACAGATAAGCAGAGTGGAGGTGAATCAAATAAAGAGGTCAGTTTGTCAGATCAGAAGTGAAGCATTCCGAAAATAGATGAGTTTTAAGTAAAGATTTGAATTCTGAGATCTTATTAACAGAACGGAGTGAGCGTGGTAGAGAGTTCCAGAGTTTGGGTGCAATAACACTAAATGATCTGCCCCCATTGAAGAGAGGCGGTACCGAGGAACAGCAAGACGGCCAGAGTCAGAGGAACGTAATGAACGAGAAGGGGTGTAGGGGACAAGCATGTTGCAAAGATAAGTGGGAGCTAGGCCATTTAAGGATCTAAATGCAAGGGAGAATTTAGAATTTAATGCAGTATGCAACTGGGAGCCAATGGAGGTCGTACAAGATTGAGGTTATATGAGCAGAACGTTTGGTATGAGTGAGTATTCTAGCTGCAGTGTTTTGAATATATTGTAATCTGGAGATGATGTTGGCAGGCAGACCAATGTAAAGGGCATTACAGTAGTCAATGCGTGAAGAGACAAATGCAGCAAACAGCTGGTGCAATCCTACCCAGGTGTAAACAGGCCCTAAGTGGATGGTAGACTGCACAGTGAGTGTTTGGCTGGTGTCCGTGTATATAGGGGACAAATGAGGTGCATCAGGAGTCAGTGATCAGAGGCATGTTGCACAAGCCAGTTTGGTTTTTTACCAAGCGGCAACCTCCCGCTTTTCCTTCTGAAGCCAATACCGAAATAACTGAAACTGCAATTCATCGGCTCGCCTTTGCGGCCTGGCTTTATAGGTCCAGATGTTCACTGACTGCAATGATAAATTGGCCAATTTTACAGCTGATAAAAGTATGTTTACAGCCTAGTACAAAAAATGGTTTTGGTGCATATAGCTAATATTACCCTTTTTATGACAACTGTGAGGGGGGTGATTTTTTTTGTAACTCATCCATTTCGTTTTTATTAAGTTATATTAAGTCTGCATAATTAAGACATACCATATCTATAAATGTATTTGTTTTATTTAGGATTTATTATTTAGAACTTTTAGAACTTGATTGCACTCCAGAATCTGACAGATTGATTAGCTGTAGGCTCTAAAACAGTCATCTGAAACACTGTCATACAGTTTTATGCCTGGATTTCATTAATAGCCTTGCATTTACTAACACACACTATATTTTAAATATTTGGAATTTTTCCTCCGGTAGAAAAATCGAGGAATGTTTCAATGCTTAGTGGCTCAAGGCATTACAACATTGTTTTTATAAAACTAAACACTTTATTGATATAGTGTACAACCAAGCATATGTGGTCAGAACACAACTAAGTTGAAGGTAATGGTGTATTAAGTGTTTCTACCAAAGAAAAGCCCGCCTAAGCAAAATGCTTGCAGGCTTCTGTAGCTCCACTGTCACTCCGCCTCTTTTCCCTTGTTTGGTAACCCCTGGTCAGTGCGATCATGCACGAGCAAAATAGCGAAGGTTGGCCACGCCTACTTGTAGCTTTATTTGCGCTCTTCCTTTGGGTGATGTCACATATACTACATTCATATATTTTACAGTCTATGGTTTTTTATCCAGGTAATTACCTGTTTAGCTTGAGCAAACTGAGGGTGCATCTTAATCAGCACCCTTGTTCAGAATCCTGTGCACTGATCAGGTCACCAGTCATTTTAAGTGATGTCTCATTAGGATATTTAACATTTGACTAAAAATATAACAATTGTTTTCCACACCACACTGCAAAAAATGTTTTCTTAGTTAGATTTTTTGTATTGTTTATAGTCCAAATATCTTTAAAAAAAACACATTAAAATCTAGAATACTTTTATAGACAATCTTGTTTAAAGAAGTTATGACAAAATTAAGTGAGTTGTGGTTAAATAGTAACAAGGTATTGCACACCTGGTTTAAAACACACGCAAGCGCAGATTGCAAGAATGATGACACCAACAGGAGCAAACCTAACTATCGAGCCTAAAGGCTGATTTAAACCATGTTCTAACTTAAAGCTACGGCACGAGATAGAAGATATATTTTCCATATTAAAATGAGTTTTTTCTTAACCAAACTTATATTTTCAAAAAAAGCTTCTATTTCTTGCAGCTGAACAACAGAAAACTGACAATGATCACCTCGGGTACAAATCAAGTGCTTTATTTAGTCATGTGCTTTATAGTTTACCTCAGATCATTTACTTTAGAACTGTGACTAGTGCAAAACAACATATATCATTGATTCAGCATCTACATTTAATAATGTTAAAGAGGTTTAATATGTATTAATTAGTTTGTAAACCTTACTATTTGGTTGGAGTGCAGTGAAGCTAATCTGCGTTGATTGGAGCGATGACAGTCTGTTGCCATTGGTCGACAGCGTTCAGCGCGAGACAGTAAAATGCCCAGCGTGGTTTATCAAGCCCGCGGGTCGCCAACATTGGTATAGGATCCGATCACAGTGGACGCCCGAAACACGCTTTTAAGTGAACTTACTAACACCACAGTAAACAGTACCCGGTTCTCAACAGTGTTATTCAGACACCTCAGCGCCGAAAGCAGTGCAGTTAAACACTAGCATATGTATGACACACATTCTGTTTTAATTCACACAGCAGCAAAAGATGAACTATTCTGAACCTTGACCGCTGCACGTGTGCAGAATCAGCTAGCGGTGGCCATAGCAACGACAAATGGCAGTGGAACGAGCTCACGTAAGCATAAAAATCTGTAAACAAAGCAGCACGCGTCGCATTTACAACGTTGCATTAGACGTGATATGAGAATATAAACCTGAGTTAACCTGATACAGTACACGCGGTTACTAGTAACAAAACATGTAGATAATTTCTATTTGCAATCATTGCTGTGGCACCTCATCCGTGAACTGCTATATGTTTTAAGGGCTTACCTGTGCTCTGCTTTTCTAAACGATCACATGCCCAGACGGGAGGTTGTAAAGCTATCTCTGCGGGCTCCCGCTCTCCATTCGCAAGCCTTTTCAGTGCTGCTCACCAGCACGAAGCCCAGCGTTTAGCAGCCTGCTGGTGTACCTTATAATTTGTCCTTATATTGCCTGAACCCCTGGTGTCTTGTCTGTCCATTACAAGATGGAGGCAGAAACTAATGCATGAGCTGTGTAGTGATAGATCGCCCATTGTAAGCGTGCAGATTTCTGAACGACTTCTTTCCCCTCACACTTCCAATAATATCCAGGTAAACACAGCGTCTTCATGAGCGTCTTGCTACTGTGTTAGTGGGAGGGGCCGCAGGTTTAAATTTTGCCGGGTCTGCGCGCGCAACCATTATGTTTCGTAACGACGTCACGCCGAAACGGCTGAAGATTCGTTATCAAGACGATTCATTTAAACCACTATGAGTAGAATCTTTTATAGATGAATCAATAGTTTTAAAAACTGTCCACTTTCAGATTTAAGCTTTAGCTTGATATTTTACTTCACTAAGAGCTGTGTTACACACTATATGGAAGGTCATTTTCAAAAACCCATAATAGGGGCTCTTTAAATTTCTGTCGTGTTTGTCTGGTGCAAACAGCCAAATTAATTATCACTGCAAATTTTGTACTAAGCCAATTGTTAGTACATGGGATTACAATGTAACCTACTCACCTAATGTTTACTTTTGTAATATTTATATTATTTGTTAATTAATAACCACCTCATGTGGAACTCTGAATCTGTGTCTCATTTTGGAGGCTGATACTGTCCACAGGAGGTCGCAGACGTACACTATGAGAGTCTTCCTGACTGAATGAACGATATATATATAGTTTTCCCACTAAGGCAACCTGTCGTGCTGAAATATAATTGGCTAAACTGGCATTGGGCGGGTTAAACAGACCAAAACAAAGACAGCCATTCCGGCATGTAACACATTTTTAAAGCAGAATATCTGACTTAAGCATTGGTTTTCAGATATACAAGAATGTTCACTTAGCATGTTTCTTAAATATCTGCAAACATATTATGGTATTTGTATGCTTTAAAAGAGTCAAAACTTACATACAACACCTTTTAAAACAAGCAATGGGGTAAACAAAATAATATTTTTCTTTTATAAATATTTTGCTTGTCATATTGGCAGAGTTTTGCATGTTCTAAGATACAAGTAACACATTTTTTAACATGTTATTTTTTTTAAAACAAGACAATATGTTTTGCTTGTTAAAAAAATGCTTCTAGATTTAGATATTTTTAAATACTTGGATCTAGTAAAAAAATAGCTTTTTTTGCAGTGCCATGAAACAAGTACTTATCATTACAAATGTATTATTATTATTGTTATTATTATTATTATTGTTATTATTATTATTATTATTATTATTATTATTATTATTATTATTATTATTACTACTACTACTCCTAATTCCATGGATGTGACATTTGCAATAAAACTGCAGTAAAAATTTACAGAGAATGTTAACATTATATTGAAACATTTGTTTATACTGTATTTTCCAAAACAACTAACCACAGAGTTATGTGTTCATAAAAATACCTGTATATTTATATATAAATATCTGTAAAAAAAAATTATTTTTAACGAGAAAAATAAATGTGTTATGGATGTGACCAAAAAAGTATGCAAGTACAGTATACAGCATACTTTGTAGAAATTATGTTATTAAAATGCACAACCCAAAACAATCAATCAAAGCAATGCTAATCAAAAGGCGTCTTACTATAGAACAAAAATGACTTATTTTATTTTATTTAACATTTTTGCATCTATGAGGGAAAAGCTTGGTTCTGGATGTGACAGATGTGAAACAGCCACTTATGTCACATTGGTTAATCAAATCAGGGTTTCTGCAGGTCTCAAGTAATCAAATTTAAGACTTTTTAAGACCCATTTAAGAATGAAATTTTAGACTTATAGAGGGTTAAAGACTAAAGATTTTTCCTGAGGAATTATGTCATTGTTTTTCGATTTTTCCTGATTAGAAATTTAATTTGGGTAATTTCCTGTAAAAAACGTCTAACAGCTATTGTGAGTTGAATCCATTTGCAATAAAACATATTGAGATGTATTGTTGGTCATTGGATAAATGCCAGGCCAACTCAGTAGCTTTACTTGGACAAAGCAAAATTAAAACCTGTTTAAAATGATTTAAGACCTACAACTTAATCTACAACAATGAATAATCGATTTTACTATTAACTGCTCTTTAATTTGTCACGATTTACTTATTGTAAAGGTCTCTCAACACTGCGTTACTGCATGGAACAAAACAGCTGCAACTAAACAAAGTTATGCCAACTTTGTGCTAGTTTAAAGTACCAAGTTTGTACACCTAGGCTAATATGCATGCACACTTGATTAACTATTGCTGAGCCTATTGACTAAGGGCCGTTGACATGTCACATTTTTTGCATACACAAGTTCACCATTTCTTTTCTTTTGTGCATATTGGCAGTGACGTGCACACAGTGTGCATGCTGTCCAGGTGCACCTAGTAAAAAAAAAATAACGTGAGCGCACCGCAAGAACTGGACCAATTACCTTCATGCTTTGTATGGAATATACACATTTCTACCGCAAAGAGAAAAAAAACTAAGTAATGTACCAAACTATTTTGTTATATACTTCAAGGTTTCCGCTACATTCTTTCTTCCATGGTGGGGCGCCACACCAAAATTCATACCACCACGACTACATTACAGCTTCTCAATCAAAGCATTCAGTATTTTTTTTTAATAGCAGGATATAATTGCACCAAAACATATTAAAAGGTAAGTGAATTATAACAGCACAAACTTTTCTGTAATCATAGTAGTGCTGTGCGTTATTTGTTTAACCCTTTAAGGTGACATGCTGCATTGCTGACTGACTGACAGGTGCGTGATGTGTAAGGCCAGCAAACACGACAAATAGCTTTCAGTTAGAATGAACAGTTTCCATAATTATACTTTATTTATAGATAAAGGTGTATGGTTCTGCATATAACATACAATGATTTTATCTGCTGGAATTTATGGCCGTTTCACTTTACTTCAGGACGCATTAATGCCGCTCTTTTGGAGACTTTCATAAATATCCCTGGCCAATCTAATAAATGTTGGATACATGCTCACTGCATAAACGCACTAAATAACACTTCAGCAGCGTTTATTTGAGTGTGCACAAGAAAATCTGCAATTGAGCAGCGTACATTTGAGAACCTGCAAGAAGTTTTGTGCACGAGCAGAGGAAATCGCCGCGCAAGCAAAGAGATTTGCATGCACGTATTACATAAATGTGATCTCGACTTGTAATACTGCGCTCATGACATTTGTCATTGAAATAGTGTCATAAGTAGTTGGTGGAGCTCGGTAAAAGGCCTGCCGCCACAGCTAGAAAAAATCCTAGAGGAAACACTGTACTTGATCTAAAAGTGCCTTTCAGACAGGCTCAACAGCCTTTGACTACATTTGTTCTCTTTAAAAGGGAAATACTTAGGTAATATGCAGCTTAGATTTACATTAGACAAATACTATTGTTTTGTTCTTATTTTTATCTATTTATTTATTCATTCATTCATTCATTCATTCATTTATTGTTCTATTATTTATTTTTACTTTAAAATTATTACTTATGTTTAAATTCCCCCATTTCCAAAAATCCAAAAGTCCAGAAATGAACTATTGTTTGTTTTTTATTATTATTTTGTGCTGTATTAATTGGTTATTGAGCAGCAATAAATAACACTTTAAAGTGTTTTCATATGATTTTCGAAACTAGTAGTGTTTTAAACATTAATTAATGCATAATAATTGTGATACCCATGAAACCGTGATTAATCCTCAGACTAAAATCGTACAACCAAAACCTATAATCATTGCATCTCTACCTACAACACAATATTTCAGTGAATTTACGACTTTTTAAGGCCTAAAATTTACTTTTTGAAATTTAAGATGCTTCCCAGAGATGGGTTGCGGCTGGAAGGGCATCCGCTGTGCAAAATCATGCTGGATAAGTTGCCGGTTCATTCTGCTGTGGTGACCCCGGATTAATAAAGGGACTAAGCCGAAAAGAAAATGAATTAATGAATTTAAGACATTTTAAGACTTTTTAAGACCCAGCAGACACCCTGTCAAATATAATTGTTTGAAAACATTGACAGAGACATTTTTGAGTATTCTTAGAGTACCATACCTGCCAACACTCCCGTTTTTGCTGGGAGTCTCCCATATTTCAGACCCACCTCCCGGTTTGTCATTTCTCCTGGAAAACTCCCGGAATTTTAACCCCTTCCCCCGGTCCTCAGGTGATACAATCTGGTAACACCCCATTCACACGGGGCTTCAGCGTCAATGCTTGACAGAGGGAGTGTCTGAAGTTGGAGCTGACGCGATCGTCATAGCAGCGTCAGCCAATGAATTTAGTCAGAAATTGGCTACTGTCTGTGCTGGTATATTTGCATACAGCGATCTGACTGGCTGGCGCTTCTGTCGGCACTTGATAAGTTGAGAAAGTCCCAAATTCTACAGCGATCATCGCCACTGAAGCGGCGCCAACAGATTAGGGCTAGACGATATGGCAAAAATTTATATCACAATATATTTTCTTAATTTCAGTCGATACGATATAATTTCGATATCGATATGGACAATATTTAAAAGACAGGAAAAAACTGTCAAGAACGCACACAACGGTCTGTACCTACAAATGACTACATCTGAATCTGTAAAGTATGTAATACCTCCAGGCTCATAACTTTTTTTTTATAAAAACAGTACAAAAAAATAAAATTAATGTTCACTTTTTATTTGTATTTAGCCTTTACAAACAAGAAACGTGAAATAAACTATCAAATAAATAAAACTCTCAGACTTAGCTTATTTATATATATATATATATAGATTGGGCATAGATACATTTTTTTTATTAGATTAATCTAGAAATTAATCTAGATTAAAATGGCTCATTTGAATTCTGCTGATGGCATTCAAAATATGTGTGCTACCCAAACAATAAGTCTTTGAAAACGGGTTTCTCAAGCCAGGTGGCACATTAGACCAGGGGCTCATCTCCTGTTTCCAAAATGCATCACAAACTGCTTAAGGAACTGTTCTACTCTGATAATTAATGATGAAAATAAGTGATGTTCAATAAGATGTACTTGTGTTTACTAACTGTTTATTCAGTTAAACATAAATGTTGAACTGTAGGCCTGCATAAGCTCCAGAGATTTCATACTTGCTTTTGATGTACGTACATACAGAAAATGCTGCTTCGCAAGGCAAGTTCACAGAACCCTGACGGTGAGTCAAGCATTGAGTATGTTTACATGGGCAACAACAATACTTTAATATGATTTTAATATGATTAAAACAATACTCTGATTAAGAGTCTACCAAGTAAACAGCGATTTTTGATTACCTTAATGCGACTGAAGTCATAACTGAACTAAACAGAAATGGAAATAAGACGTGGAGTATGCAGATATTAGTTGCATTACTGACAAACTATTAATGTCATGTAGGACTTTTCGCCATATTTTCCGACAAGATCCACATAGGCGGTTGTCAGTAAAGGACCGCACACACACACACCGCAAAATGCGGAAGTTTTTTTTCTTCTCAGTTGGCGTGCGTTATTAAGTTCCATAACACTCTCACCAGTCCTTACTCATTATTTGCGTCTAATACCAGAGTTTGTCACAGCGCACAAATGAAATGTTCGTGAGTTAAACTGAAACTGCCGAACTACAGTTAAAGTCAGACGGTAAGAAAGTGCAGACGGTCACAAAGCTTAACTGACTGCTGTGCTGCCATAGACTGTAAAAGACTGAGTGCTGGCAGCGTGCCTGTGATGTACGTCATCACGCAGGTGACATCACGCTCTTTCTGATGGCTGAGCACTGAAAATCATTCAGTGACAAGTGATGCATGTATAAGACCTTATAGATATAATAAAATATATATATGCAAATTTATATCGAAATACCGGAAATGGGTTCAAAAGTCATATCACCGTTATTGAAAAAAAATCTATCGCGATATATATTGATATCGAATTATTGTACAGCCCTACGACAGATACACAATGCAGTTCAACAACGCCAGACATCACCCATTCAAAAAGTGAATTGGAGGCGTTGAAGCTGATGCCCCCTGTGAATGGGGCGTAAAACCCCCGGATCACCAACAGACCCCTCTCGACAGACCAGGCACCCCTTCCAGTAGCTCTGCTCACCCCCCTAACACCCCCTGAAGTGGCAGTAATAACTGCCTGACAAATCCTCAAATCTAATATGAATGCATATGAAATGTCATATATTTGAGTTGATCTTGTGCTTCATTCAGACTCACACCTTAAAAGTGTTGTCCTCACAGAGTGTAAAGACACAAAGAAATATCATGTTACCACTGTTATTGTAATGTTTAACATTTCAATGAAATATCTGCATAAAAATCATGTGCTTTATGGATACAATTTCCCAAATTATGAAGTATTGTACTAATTCAATTAGAGCAGTCGCTAAAAGAGACATTTGGACAATTTATGAAGCTAGAGTCAATCTGTTACAGCACAAGACAACAACACCACGACAGGCAGGCGTGTATGATGAATGAATGCTTGAGTAATCTTCTGCTGTCATGGATCATCCTGACAGCTCCACCACCCACAACACATTCACACTTTATTTCCTCTGAGACACTTTCTGCCAACACTGGTCTCATCTGTAGAGGGAGTCAGAGAGCACACACTCTAGATGCATCCCAAATCACATACGTGTGCACTATTCTATGTCATGTTGTAATATAAATTGTGCAAGTAGTGCATTTACACAGAAAAAAAAGTGTACTTTAAATACCCAGATGCTGTACTTATTCCACTGATAAAAAGAAATGTGGAATGTTAAACTTCATACACACGCATTAAACTGCCACAGCTTTGATCATGTAGCGGAAGAGGAGGAGCTATCAGGCACTATGGTTAATTACTTCTATGATTTGGGATTTCACAAGCAAAATTCTACAACAGAAGTCCCAATGCAGTTATACATGGCAGGTACTATTTTGTAGTTTAGTCATTTATTTTACTAATGTGCTAAATATTAAACGTAGACTCGGAAATTATTTGATTTTCCTAAAACAGACACATTAAAAAAATATGTAATCTGGTGTAAATTTTTGAGAATTGAACAGTGTTGGGCACTACTGTAACGCGTTACTTTTTAAATATAGTAACTCCATTATTGTTATTAGTTATAGTTACTGCATTATTCATTCATTCATTTTCTTTTCGGCTTTGTCCCTTTATTAATCTGGAGTCGCCACAGCGGAATGAACCGCCAACTTATCCAGCACGATTTTACGCAGCGGATGCCCTTCCAGCCGCAACCCATCTCTGGGAAACTACTCCATTATTGGTAAATTAATTTTGGCTGTCTAGCCATGTTTACAGTGGCGACGCATTGTGAGATCGGTGGATGCCAAACAGCCACAGTGAAGATGACGCGTCAAGTATGAGGCACCAAACTGGACAAAAGTCAAGTGAAAGCAGAGACAGAATACGCGTGAGGTACATCAAGTGTGCGCGCGAGGTAGGTCGATTGTGTGCGAGAGAGACCGAGAGACTATAAACGTTACTATTATTAATTACCATTACTAAAACTACTGTGGCAGGTTTTTATCTTTCATACATATTGAGAGATCGAGTTGATCAACTTGAAAAGGGAATATGTCTTGACATAATCCACACAGATGTGATTTAGTAAAGCGTGAATTCATGTATCATTTTAATCATTGCATTAGTCTGAATGTAATTCTTCTTGTCAGGCAGCGCTGGAGCAGCATGAGAGAGTGGACTAAAGCGCATCAAACGAAAGGCATTAATAAAAAAAATACACAACTTAAGACACATAAATGCTTGTATTTGTTGCAATTGCACCAGCTCTGCGATGCATGTCCACAACTTAATGCATTGAGTTAAACTAGGCTGTCTAGTCTCCATGTTTAGCTCGTTACAATCATAGTTGAAACCCAGACAGGCAGTCAGGCAGCGTAATAGGGAGAGTAAACCAAAGCACATCAAATGATTGGTAATTAAAAGGGGAAAAAAAAGAAAAATAGAATAAATATATACTTTTATATTAGACACACATCTGATGCTTATATTTGCACCAGCTCCACTTTACAGTCTCCGTTTTCAGTCCTTTACTCCCATTGTATCTGTTCAGCTTAGGAAATGGAAGCAATGTGACGTCAGACACAGCGACATTCCAAGATGGCGGCGCCCTAGGTCTAAAATCTATAGTAAAGCATGCAGTTTTCTTCTAAATCTAGTTTGTATAATATATTTTCATTTAAGTGGAATCCAGGGTACAAAATAATGTCAACTTGACTGAGTGCTTCATTTCCCCTTTAAAGTGGTGGTCCAAAGTGTATTTTTAAGGCTTGGTAGTGTTTATAAGATGCAAAGCAATGTGTGCTCATGCTTTATTTATAAAAAAATCACGTTATTTTTCATATATCTTACTTTAATTATATACAGCTACTCAGCTAACATGAAAACGACTATAATATTTCCTAGTTTCTCCGAACTCAAGAGGCTCTGATTTGTCAGCTAACATAATGTGCTGTGATTCTCGGATCGGCTCCATGTCTCCAGTTAAAGCGTCACGACCCTTCAAGCATGCTCTTTTTTCTGTGTTAATACTGTCATTCAGAGTAGCTGTTAGCCGTATCAGTTTGTGCCTGAATCAGACAGAAAATGACTTATAGGACACAACTGAACCTCACACCTACTCTCTAAAACAAAATCTGACAAGTGTCTTTTACATACAGTATATTCAGTTAAAAGCATGTGTAAGTAATATGAAACGTTCACATACTTTTTTTTTAATTTGTTACTTGAGATGTAGAACGCAGGGAAAGCGACCGCATAGAGAGACACTAGCTGGTGGAAAGAGTACTGAAAACTTAAGTAAAAGTGCCTAAAAATGTAGTGCGAGTAAAAGTATCTATTGTAAATATTACTTAAAGGGCACCTATTTTAACCCTTTTTTAAGAGGCAATATTAATATTATGGTTATTCTGAGTGTGCCAGTTTAGGTTCAGTTCAAAATACAATTCAGATTTTTTTATTATGATGTGTTAAAAAGTGTCATTTTGTAGGCGTGTACACAGTTTGCTGTTTTAGGGGCGTGTTGCTTCACATGAAAACTAGTTCCGACTTCCCGCCCAACTTAACAAGGGGGCGGACCTAAGAGCTCCCCCGCTGTGTGTATTGCAATAGACAGGCAGACAGAGAGAAGCAACACGAGTACCAGCATTCAGACGTACATGTAGGACTCAGACACAGACCAAGCAGAGAGTACAGAATCATGTGTCTTTGTATAGTTTTACAGCCAGCTGTGTGCTAGTTTAAAGCTCCGAACTTGTAGCCTACACCGAGACTAATAAAGAACAGTGAATTAACTGACTGAAGGGCATCACACACCGGATGCACCGCGACACGGCGTGCACATGACAGTTGAAAGTATCGCACACTTGCAGCGCCGGTGTGTCACCTGATAGAAACATGTTTAGAATTCAGAAATGCATGCCGCTGCGTGGCGCGACGCTGAGTGTCGCCGAGTGGCACTTCTGGTGTAGGACCTGCTTGAGGCTATAACTAGAGGGCGTCATACACCGAATGTGTCGCTCAGAGCCATGACGCGGCACACCAGACGCGCACATTTGCATGTAATTTAAAATGAAACTATTCAGATTACGCTCTGTGGCACAGCAGAAATATGAACAGTGTCCTGAGCAGGGCCAGCGCGTCCATAGAGGCGACCTAGGCGGCAGAATAGTGAGCAAACCCCATGGTCCTCACTTTCACCCGCGACAACGCGAAATGCATGGCGCTGCGCGTCGTTAGTTCGTTATTTCCAATGGAGGGACGCGCACGTGAGGCAACGCGCTCGCACTTTCCAGCTGCACCTAGTTAAGATGACGGAGCTTCTGTGACCGCGGGAAATGCAAACCGCTGAAGTTTAAGGAAGACACAATGAAAAGTACACATGTATGCAAACCCACCAAAACTCACAAACACTGGCGTGGAGGAGAGCAATAACATGGTGAATGTTGAGCCCAATGAGCCTTCCATCTAAAAATAGAGCAGAGTGTTTCTTTGGTGACGTCGCTTTGACTCACACGCTGAAAATGGTGGACGTGAAACAACATACTGAGGAGATGGTATTGCACATCTGTCAATCAATATTGGTGGGCGGGGGGACCGCACTCCTACGTAAAGTTGCGGTCGATCTCAAAACAGCTCCAATTGGTCCACCGTTTTTATGTTGTTAAATTGAAAAAAAAAAGCACTGGGTGTGTTTATATCAGCCCAATATGACAGTCTATACACTATACCTACACATATGTCTGTCCAAACAGCTTGAAAAGTAGATTTTTCACCATAGGTGCCCTTTAAGGTATGAGTAAAAAGTAGACCTTTCAAAAGTATTTAAGAGTATTGAGTATTACACTGTAAAACGCTGATGCAATTACATTCAATTTGTGTATGTGTGTAAACGTAACATCCTGTAGTGCATTTAGTCATTGCCCAGCAGGCACACAACGTCATAAGACGTTAATATTAGGTTAGGTTTAGGTTGTGACGTCAGGTGACAAAAATTCAATGTCTAGCCATGTCTAAAGACAACGTTATTTTGATGCCCAATAACAACATCAAATGAAGTTGATATTTGGCTGATTTTAGGTTGTGTTAGAAAGTGACCAAAATCCAACATCGAGTCAACGTCTTAAACCAACATCATATTGATGTCAAATACTGACATTTATTTGTTAGTTATGGTAACCATTGTCAGCCTGACGTTGGGTTCTGATATCAACTCGATTTTCATTACGAAACAAAACGCAATGTCCCCCTGACGTTGGGGTACAATGTCAATCTGACGTCATGTTGACATTTTGTGCCTGCTGAGTGTTTAAGGCCATTTCGGTCATCATACAGTAAACATCCGTCATCTTCTCCAGTGACATGCATCTAAACAGTCTCTGGGTCATTGAGCGTAAAGATTTTGGACATCTTTATGGACACTTTTAATACTTCCAAACAGTTTGCTGCAATTAAAAATTGGCCATGTCTTGAGGTAGTTCATTATGATGCGATTTGCAGAAATGCAAACTGACCCAGCCGAGGCTGGAACCAGCTGCCTTCTTGACCTTCTTACCTTTTTTTGGAGGCAGGCCTTCATCAAACCCAGAACGAATCAAGCATTTGTTTACATTGTTGGAGGTAATGCATTACAAGTAACGTGAGTTACATAATAATATAACCTATCTAAGTAATAAGTAAAGTAATGCTTTACTTTTAAAAATTAAGTAATATTATTTGTGTTACTTTTTTATGTATTGAAAGTTACTTTTTAGTTTAATTAATTAGCTTTAAAAAAAAAATTGTTGAATTATGAGAGAATGCACTGCCCAAGTGGAACATAGAGAAACCAAGATGGCAGAGCCTTACATTACTTCCATCACATAATTCTCATTATTTTGAATGCATGGAAGAAAAGGAAAAGAAGATTGTCTCAATGGACAGTGATTTTTCATAACTAATAACATAAAAAGTACAAAAGTAGCAAACACATTGCTTTAAACTTAATCTGTATATAGTGCATACAGCTCTGGGGTCAGGAAGTTCTCAGAAGATAACATTATTCTACATTATTATTTCTTTATGTGTTATTTAAAGGTAAATAAAGGTGTAGGTTATACAGTGTGTTGTTAACTGTGGAGCTGCTCTAATAAAAATAAAAAAGCAAAAGATCAAGCCTCAGCCAGGTAAGAAATGTAACACAAACGTAACATAACGCATTACTTACCATAAAAAGTAACTAAGTAACACAACTAGGGGTGTAATCAGGCCCGGATTGGCTAATCGGGAGAATTCCTGGTGGGCCAGCCCGTTTTTTTGGCCGCAAAGACCTGTGTCTGCCTGCACTCACAGCAGTCATTTTTTTTTTTCACTAGTTTATTTTATTTTATTTTTTTACCAATGAACCTTATCATTCTAAGGTGACGCTATCTGACATTTTTGTCAAAATTGAGTTATTGACATTCTTATTAAATAACAACTTATTTACATTATGGGATGTTTTTTATAGGTTGTGTACATTTTAAGACGTTTGATTTAAAAAAAAAAACAAACGTTACACACATACTGTTTGCTATGGAATGCAAAAACTTTGAAGTTCAATATCTTAAAATCATTCAGAACACAGATAGAACCACAGTGACGATAGCCTCACACTTTTTTTGATTATTTTAACCGCAGCTCCACTTTTTTTTATTTATTTTCTCGCAGCCCCATGAGCAGAATGCAGCCTGCAGGTTAATGATGACGTAGTTATTATTCTACTCCTCCAACAGCGGCACCTCGCTCATCAGCAAAATCATTTGTGAAGAGATACGCGAGAGATGAAAAATGGATAATAAAAAGCGCAAAGGGGGTGCTGAAAAAGTCAGAATTAAAAAAAAGAAAGCTCTAGAAACTGACGAGGTCAAATGTTACTAAGATGAGTACATTTTTTAAACCAGTGGCAGCGAGAGGACAACAACACAAAAAGACGATGAAATGGCCGGTAAGTTGATGTTAAGCTAGTTAGAGGCAGTTAATCCTAAATGTGTAATGATAACAGAGAGACCACCTCTTGTGTCATTCAAATCACACGTACGAAAGCATTTAGGCTTTCCTTTAAAATATAATGACGACGGAAAAAGTTGTGGTAAGTTATTCGGCATGTGGTGGGTTTCTCAGGTTATTAAAGGCGTTTTGTCACTACTTGTTTAGCCTGCATTAATGCACTCAGTGTAAGCTGCACAATTAATCATTAAAAGCATAAATTATAAATAAGGGTGATATTTGTTTTTTAATCCTTCGAATTGCTGCATTCAAATCGATTTGAAAAAACGCAAAAATCAAAAGATTCAGTCTTTAGTCTCTTGAGTTAATTATGAAGTTACAAACAGTGAAAAAACACAGAAGTATTGGGATAACAGCTTATAGTTTAGATAAAACCACTGATGTTTATGGTAAAGATTAAAATCACTGTCATGTGTTTAAAAATGAAAGTTGTACGCAGCAATTACATTATTTAACCAATAGTTGGCGACAACCAGCCATCAAAAATGTGCCAATAAATAATTCTTCAAAGATCACACACCTACTCTAGCTAGGGCTGTGACGGTGACAATTTTTTACCACCGTGGTGGGAAATCACCAACAACCGCCAATGTTGCGGTGGTGGGGGGTTGGGTCAATTATGCTGTAAAATAATCCATGACAGAAGTTCACTCAAAAGTGAATATTCTTTCTGTCATTAATTACTAACACTCCCGCCATTCCTACTTCAGAACACAAATTAATTTTAAAATATGAAGAAGCAATTAAATTATGAAAATTGTAAAATGAAAGCAATAGTTCAGAGATCTGGTCCCTGTGTCAAGTCAGAGTGCGCCTGTATAAATGCTCATGCGGCGGCGGAGACGCACTCTAAACTCACACAGGAGAAAACTGGACTAGTGGATAACATGAAGGCATGCGGCCTAATACATTTTATGTACTATTAATTTAAATACAACTCTCTTGAGCTCTAAAGAGAAAAAACGCTAACGAAATTTGCCGTTAAATTAATTTCATTTTAAGTTAGGGGTTAATATTAGAGTAACCTAATAAAATGTTTAGTTGGACACTGCACATTCCCACAGTAGTCTATAAATAATATTATAATTTATTATTAATATTTAATAATATTTATTATAATAAATATTTATTAATTCATTCTTATTAATATTATTATAATTAAGCTATAAAATTGACAAAACACAGAACCCTTAAAAATATTTGCTTTCATTTTGACATCGCTAAAGCGCACGTTTACAGGTGTGTAAAGAAACATCTCATTATACAGCAGCAGTCTCAAGTTAGGAGACTTAAAAAATTGAGTTTAATGATGATCGGCCTGCGCAGTCAAGTTTACAGTGTTATAAATGAAATATAGTGAGTGGATTTGCTGCGGATAATAAGGTAGGTAGGTAGGTAGACAGGCTCTCTGTTTTGCTACACTAATGCCTTAAAATGTAACTAAGGGTGCTTTCACACCTAGACTTTTGTTCCGGAACCTGTCACGTTGGCTCAGTTAGCGCGGTTCGTTTGGCATATGGGAACAGGCCAACCGCGCTCGGATCCGCGCCATCGATTGAAACGAACTCTGGAGCGGATCGTTTGTAGTGAGAAAGCGATACGATCCGAGCACGGCTATATCACAGTGTTGTATGAATATGTAATAGGCATACGGCTATATGAAGAGAGAATTATGAGTAGGGCGAGAGGTCATTCCAGACATCCCAAGTCTCACGGAAGTTCCGGGAGTCTCCCGCAAATGCACAGAGACTCCCGGATGCCTGCAAACGAGTGATAAACTCCCGGAAATCGCGCGTCTCCCTCCCGGTCCTCAAAATACGTCGCACACCCTTCTCATCACCCCTCCCCACCGCATCCATCCTCACTCTTCAGACATGTCGCGCGCACCCTGTCAAACACCACCAAACCACCCCCGACAGCTGAGCGGGACTTTTCAAAATAAACCGTGAAACTCTGACCAATGTGAGGACAGTTTACTCACACGTGACTTGTTTTAGCTATTTTAGTCCGTTTAGAAACTTTGCCGTGTGAAAGCGAACCGCACCAAGAACAAAGAGCAACAATGTAACAATTTTAATCCCTGTTTCGGAACAAATGAATCGATTCACTAGTGTAAAAGCACCCTTAGTAACACATTTAGCTACTATTTTATAAATGACATTCAATTGTAACATTTAACTTTTTCCTAACACTGATATTGGTTGGGTTATGAAGCGTAATGACTCGGTTATGATTTATTTAATGGTTTAGCTTGCATGTGTGGGCATAGTTTGACGTCTTAACCTAAAACTTTTTAACCTAAAACATTTAAGTTATTTGAAATAAAACAGAAAGAAACAGGGAGAATAAATTTTAACCACTCGTTTGATACTGAAGCCATGATCTGTCTGCATTAATGTAAGCGGTGTCGTTGCCTAACCTTCATTGATAAAATCAGTAATAGTGAAACTGTGCATATTATTATTACTATAAAAAGTATATTATTGCCTTAAGTCAGTAACTTGGGCAGTAATGCAAAGTAATATGTGAATAAATAGCGTAACTGAAAGGAACAAGAGGTACCAATAGCGGGTCAGTGTGCCCCCCTATGGGATTAAAATGCCTCCTCAGTTATGACATCCTGGCGCAGGGCCTGCTATAGCGATAATTTATTGTTTGAGAAGAAACAAAAGCGGAAACTGTGAATGAAAACTTGGCTGGGAAGATGACGTTAACATGAATGAACTGTTTTTCAAAGAGAAAAGATCGCAGACACGACACCGTGACGACGTTTATCATACTACGCAGTTCATGTTTATGGTCTTTAATATTAACAACTAATATTAATAACATACTAATAACTCCTCTCACTTTAGACTTTACGTTTTAGAGCTTGTTCTTGTCGGCGCAATAAAGGCCGGGAGATTACGTTCAGAAGACATGATTGATTATACGCGGCTCAGTGACATGACCGGAGACGGCTCTGGAGATTCTACGTGATTGTCAATTTAACACTTATTTTTTTTAAACAAACCCTAAAAGAGCTTGATCCAAATTATTGGTTCATCTTTCTTGTTCGCCAGGAACCCAAAATGTTCCTAGATTAGTGATGTAACATTATTTTTTCCAACGAGGTTCATGGCTGAACTTGAACTTGAACCTGCTGAAGCGCACCTTACGTTATATTCTAACAGAAATGTAATACTTGGCAACATAATGAAAATTTGTGTTTTAGAGTGTGTGACGTCACGTAGTACTGCCGTTGGCATGGGCAACCGTGGTGGCAACTGACTAACTGTAGCAATGAAACAGGAAGTTTTATGAATGAATAACTGAATCATTTATTGAAAATGAGACCAAAAATAAATTTGAATTATACAAACTATAATGTTAGATTTATATATTTAGCGTTTTCAGCAACAATAGTAACAGTGAATTTTTCACAGTACTGAATATTTTACCATTTATTTTGTATTCAGCAGATTATTTCTTCATTTTATATTGAATAAAAATACAGGTTCTAAGTTCTGTTTGTTAAAACCAAAAGTTTTTTGCAGTAATGTGTTTTTAATAAATGGAAGGCAAATTACATACAAGATGGCGGCGCGTACACATCGCGAGGCTCGACGTCTCTCCAGTTTCTGCAGTTTTGCAGTATTATTCCTGCTCATTTCGGGTCTGTTCGTGCAGAACAGTAGTGCCTTTACATCGCACACCTGACAGGAGATCTTGGATATTGGTTTGTGCATTCTGGACAGTTTTATCAGCAATCTTCGACTCATCCCTGAGATCGCCTGCGCATCAACCACAGCAATAGATTACAGAACTGCAATGTCATGATTTTCACAGAAACATGACTACCCAGGAGGATACCAGACAACGCTGTATCTTTAACTGAGCATCACACATTCCGAGCAGACAGAACGGAGGATGACTCCGGTAAGACCAAAGGCGGAGGATTAACAAAACGTTGGACCATGTATGCACAAACATGGCTGAAGCCTATGCTGTGACCCCCCTCCCCCACTTGGGTCAATCAGATCATCTTTCTTTGTTCCTCACCCCTCATCAACCATGTGAAAACATCAGTAAGGCTTCACATCAAAGTGTGGCCAGCGGGGGTAGACTTCACACTCCAGGACAGGTTTCAACACACAGACTGGAGTATGTTTGCTTCCCAGGCCACCTGTGTCTCTCACACAGACATTGACAGTTACACTTCCTCTGTTTTGGAATACATCAACACCGCCATAGACAGTGTTTCAACCCAGAAGCAGATCACCACATACCCAAATCAAAAGCCATGGATGAACAAGGAGGTGTGTCTCCTGCTGAAGACATGCAACACTGCCTTCAGATCAGGGGATGCACAGGCCTACAGCACTTCCAGTGCTATTCTGAAGAGGGGCATCAAAAAGGCCAAGCACTGCTACAAGCTACTCCACACCCACAGCCACAAATGTCTCCTTCCTGAACAAGCTAAATGACTTTTATGCCCGCTTTGAAAGAGACAATAAAGAACCCTACACAAGGATCACTTCCTCAACCGACCACTCACCTATCACACTCACCTCCTCAGAAGTCTACACCGCACTGAGTCGGATCAATGTGCATAAGGCTGCTGGACCAGACGGTATTCCTGGGCGCGTCCTTAAAGCATGTGCAGAACAGCTCGCTGAAGTATTCACAGACATTTTTAACCTGTCCCTTAACCTAGCAGCTGTGCCAACATGCTTTAAAACCACCTCTATTGTGCCAGTGCCCAAACACTCCAGCCCAACATGCCTGAATGACTACCGCCCTGTAGCACTCACACCCATCATCAAGAAGTGCTTCAAGCGGTTGGTCCTGGCACATCTAAAAGACTCTCTGCCATCGACACTGGACCCACATCCGTTTGTGTACCGTGGCAACAGGAGCATAGAAGATGCAGTCTCCATAGCACTGCACTCTGTACTCACACACCTGGACAATAAAAACACTTATGCACGAATGCTGTTTGTTGACTTCAGCTCAGCATTCAACACTGTCATACCCTCTAAGTTAATGATCAAACTTAGAGACCTGGATATCGACACGTCTCTCTGCAACTGGGTTATGAACTTTCTGACTAACAGACCTCAGAATGTTAGATCAGACCACATCTGCTCCACCACCGTCACACTCAACACTGGTGTACCACAGGGCTGTGTGCTAAGCCCCTTCCTCTACTCCCTTTTTACCATCGACTATAGGCCTGTGAACAGATCCAACGCCATCATCAAATTTGCAGATGACACCACAGTGATTGGTCTAATCAGCAACAATGATGAGACTGCCTACAGGGAGGAGATACAGCATCTGGCCACTTGGTGCACCAACAATAATCTGCTCCTTACCACCAACAAGACCAAGGAGCTCATTGTGGACTTAGGAAGGGACGAACAGGCTCACATGATCCCATCCACATCAATGGGATGGCCGTAACTCAACACAGTGTGTGAAGCTGCTCTGTTGCGGAGCATAAGGCACTGCAGCGGGTGGTGAAAACTGCCCAACGCATCACAGAGACCACACTGCCAGCTATAGAGGATATCCAGAAAAACACTGTCTGCGCCCTGCACGCAGTATTCTTAAGGATTCCTCTCACCCTGCTCACAGACTGTTTTCTCTTTTTTGTGAGCGCTTCAGGCTGCCCTGTAAAAAATCCAGTAGACTAAGGGCGTACTCACACTATGTTATCCGAACTGTGTCCAGGCCTATTTCCTGGATCGTTTGAGAAGTGTGAGTGCTCTGAATTGGGCTCAGGCACAGTTTACTTGGGCGGCCCAGGCCCGGTTGGAAGAGAAGGGCCTGAGCTCGGTTCACTTGGGCTCAGGTGCGGTACGCTTGCAGTGTGAGTGCAAGCGTGCTTGAGCCTGAAACTGAAAGCGAGACGTGACTTTTAAGGAACTTAAACGATATAACTAAAGAAATATCCACTGTGCTGAGAGCGCTTACAGAACAGTGCATCATCGATGACGTAAGCGTGCCCAAGCACGAATGTAATGTGAGTGCGGGCTGTCGGGGGAGACGGGAGGGGGGACAAGCGTGCTTTGTTACCCACTGCACATGTACATTTATAATTATGTACACACCCACTGTACATAGTATACATTTGTAATTATTTTTATATATCTGCACACTTCTGATTATTAATAGCAACCTGTATATATATATATATATATATATATATATATATATATATATA
>CAIGQZ010032437.1:1019815-1045605 GCA_903798205.1 Danio tinwini | reverse complement strand
ACACACACATTTATTGTAATCCTCTGTTCATAGCTAATACAACCTTTATATAATGTTCATACTGTAGTACATCCATTTGTAAATACCACCATAGTTTTTCTATAACTGCACTTTATAACTTATACCTGTATCCTGCACTTGCTGCTATTGCACTCCTGGTTAGACCTAAACTGCATTTTGTTTCCTTGTACTTGTACATGTGTAATGACAATAAAGTTGAATCTAATCTAATTTGTCATCTCCCCTTTTTGACTGGTACGAAAAATGGTTCAATCCGTGCAGAAAAACCATAGTGTGGTCTGAAGTGAGATTTGTGATCCATTACACCACTACGCAACTAGTTACTTTTTCTGGAGAGTAACTTAAAAGTGTAATGCATTACTTTCAATAGTAACTTTACCCAACACTGTTTTTTTTTATTAATAGAAGGCAAATTTCATGAGAATTTTGAGAGTAAAGGTATTTCTGGTAAACACATGTATTCAGATAGAGCACCAGTAACTACACAAAGACATAATATACAATATTGGAAAAATCTAATATTGGAATATATATTTTTTCTGCAATAAATATTGCAATATGAATACAGCTTCACAAGGTGGTTTGAACAGCTCTATTTGACAGTTTTCTGGGGAGTTTAACAGTATTCGAGTACAGAAACTTAATAATTACAATGCAAAAAAATGCTTTTCTTACTTTGCTTTGTCTCGTTTTCTAGTCAAAATATCTCACATTCAAGGATCAAGTAAAAATATTGATTTGCTTTCACCTTCAGAAGAAATAAGTCAAAATTAAGAGGTTTTCTCTAAAACAAGCAAAATGATCTAAAATAAAAAAAAATATTTTTGGTTGCATAAATTGTATAAATAATTAAATACAATTAATCTTTATCATCATTTTTTTTGTGCTCAAGTGTTTTAAACGCTTTTGAAAAGCTCCCTCACAGGGCTTAAAAACACATGCAAATGATAAACTTTCACATACTGTTAAACTTAGCAGTGACTCTACAAATCACACGTGTTCTGTGGCTCCTGGTCAACTGTAATAGGTTGTTTTCACATGACATCATTGATGACGTGCGGAATTCAGATGGAGGGCAGGAAGTGATTCTTCTACATGGTGATTGCCATAGATATTTACATTAGATGTCGCCTGCTCTGTTGTTGTCTATTGGACGGAATGCGTCAATAGAGCCGCCATTTTAGTACAGGGTAGTGCTCCTTTGAAATGAATGCAGGACCAAGCTGCAGTGAAGAATTGTGGCCATCCAGAGCCAGAGATATATACATATACACATATATCTATGATCGGGAGTTTTCCTGGTGGTCAGCAATTTTTTTTTTATTACGAAAATTATAATTTTACATCACTTTTCTACATCGAGGGATCAGTGACCGCATGGGCATTGCTGACAAAAAGTGTGTTTGTGTGTGTGTAAATGTATTATCCTCCCTCCTGTTAGATTTGATCTTATCTGTGTCCTAAAACACACCCCTCTCCTGCTTTCACTTCTTATTCTGACAGAAGGAGCGATTCGTTTGTGAATGAATCTCTGTTATGAACGACTCGTTCACTTAGCTGACAATACAAGTTTCTGGCACTGCAGCATCTTGTTGTCATATTTCTTTTGCATTGTTTGCTTATTTTAATCAACAAAACTAGCATAAGCCCAGTATTTTGTGCAAGTTGGTGTTACTTTGCCTTATGGTGAATGCAGTAAGTGTCTGTATTATCATCAATATCGTTACTTGTTGAGCACAAACGTTCATAACATAAAAAACAAAATCTTACCTATGAAATGTTCTGCCTTTGTGCTTTGTTTTCTTTGTTTGCTCGTTACTACACCTGTACACAGCGCTAAAGTCCAGCATCTTCACGTTGGCACCGGTTGGCACACAATCTTGACTAGTGCAGTTAAATGACATTTGTGCTGGGAGCACTGTACAAATGTGGAGGCGCTATTAACATATTGACATATATTGACATACATATATTGATATATATATATATGGGAGATTGCTATCAGAACTACAAAATGTTTGTTTTATGTTGTTTATAATTGTTTAAATCAGCCTAAATAAGAAATGCCAAACAGCTTTTATAGAATGCAGTGTTTCCCTACCGTTATATAAGGGGGGCGCCCCGCCCTCCCAACGGCTGTACCCAACGGCTGTACAACGGCTTCAGATGCGTCGCGCACATCCCATGCTGTAATTTTTGATGCGAGCGGAGCTATCTCCTCTATCTAGCGTCTAGTTATGACCTCTCCCGAAGGCTCTGCATGTCTTACGCAAATTCATACCGGCTCTGTAATCCCCCAAAATGAATTAAAATACCTGGAAATCATGGCGACGAGAGTGAATGAGCAAGTGAACAGATCGCAAGAGCCACATTAATAAATAACTGATAAATAAGGCACTAAGCTGAAGTAAAATGAATGGATGAGTTATTTTCTGTAAAGCTGCAGAGTTAATAAATGTTTCAATAAATGGGCCAGACATTTCTGACTTTCCATACCAAGAGGCTCAGGAAATGTTCTTCCAGAAGCCCATAAAGATTGCATAGACAAAAGCTGCACAGTTTGTCAATAAAAAATATATAAAATAAATGTTCATTTATAATTTACAAATGGTTGTACAGTTTAAATAGTTGTTCAGTTATTTACTGCTGACATTAAAGACGACTCCTTGTGTCAGTCGCGTTGCGCGCAACCCCAATCCCCCCTCCAAAACTGTAAACCTAGGGGAAACACTGGAATAGCAAAAGTTTTTCCTCATATAGGGGGGAAGGTTTAAGAAACTGGCTAAAAAAAAAACAGAAGGCAGCATTTACTAAACTTTTTTTATCCAATAAGCTACATCCATGTGCACAAACCTTTTAATAACACAATAATTTGTTTGACAGCACTAATAAAGATTATATACAGGCCTAGCTATGTGTTTACATATGTTAATCTGTATAAAAATATAAACACGACCACACTTATACAAAATCCAGGAAAATATAAATAACATAACCTGCCATGTAATTGCTGCAATGAAATATGTCTAGTTGTGCAATAATCCAAGGCTTTACTGTCATTTCGGCAGAATAAACAACTGTAACGTTAATGTCTACAGTATTTGCGCAGCAGTGGTAAATGTTTGTTTATAGTAAGTTCATCGACAGAACAAAAAAAGAAATGCAACCCTTGACAAAACTAGACGGTTATTATTTACCTTTTCCCCCTTACAAAAATAAATAATAATGTAGACTATGTATAAATAATAATGTAGACTATGTATAAATTACTATAGTAATTTATAATAAACTTATTTTTGAAAAGTGTATGTGTAAAAGTTGTTCTTAATGAATACTAGAATACTGTAGCATATAAACTGATAAATAACTCTAATAAATACTATAAATAACGTTAGTATAACTGTGGTGCGTTGTGATGGTATCTAATTATAGTGTAGAAAACTGAAGTCGATTAAATAATTTGTTTATTACAGTTGTGTAGTACCACAGCAACACTATAATTACTATGACAGTTTAATTCAAGTAATTATCTATAGTATGCTTCCCAACACTATAGTATTTACTATATTATTTTTTTCATGTAACGTAATAGTTTATCTACTGAATCGATGGCAGGCAAGTATATTTTAGTTTAGTAGAAAACTCGGCCCTCTTCATGGTATAAGGATCATGCCCAACATTTGTGGTTATTTTCTAGTTACGCCTCCTTTGAATTATGGTATAAATTGCAAAAATACGGACTTTCCTGTCTCCCATTCAGATTTTAACTTCCTGCCCTCCATCTAAATTTCGGACGTCAACAGAACCACGTGATTGCAACCAACCTATTCAGACGTGTCACGTAACATTGCATATCTTGCGATATGACTTATGAATGTGCACATATATATTCTGAAGCCCTAACTCATAACATGTTTTTACTGTGTTTGAAATCCTCCCTTGTGTTAATTCATCACCAACTGCTTTATTGATTTCCTGAGTTCCTTCTTCTGTGTTAATTAATTCAACTAGGTTAAAAACACGTTACTACAACAGCATGTGGTTTATTTCATGAGTAACTATTACTACAGCTTTGTGGTATTTCCACATGCTTTCAGATGTAACGTTAGCAGCTTTTACTACAAAGAGCAGTAGTTTACTGAGAATCACAATTAAGATTTCATTTTTTGATGAATTGTCCTGTCGCTATATAACACAACAGAAGATATCTTGAAGAAAGTTGGAAATCCATAACTACCCAGCAGGCACACAACATCGTAAGACCTTATATAAGGTTAGATTTAGGTTGTGATGTCAGGTGACCAAAATCCAATGTCTATCCAGCATCTCAGGAAAACTATATTTTGACATTCAATAATGACGTCAAATGATGTTGATATTTAGTTGATTTCATGTTGTGTTTGAAAGTGACCAAAATCCAGCATCGAGCCAACATCTTAAACCAAGGTCATACTGATGGCAAATACTGATAATTATTTGTCAGGTATGACAACCAAAATCCAACATCTGTTAGACGTCATAGTGGTAACGTCCACAAAAAGCATTAACCAAGCTTATGAAAAACACAGACCAACTGCTGTCTAAATTTATTGAAGCAGATTTTTTAAAAATCTAATTTGCAGTCATATACGCAGTAATGCAGTAAAAAATAAAATGATAAAGCAACTTGACTGTTAAGACAATATTATATTCTATTCTATACATTTTTTGACTCCAATACAAAACCAAACATTATCAATGATGTTTAAATCTGTCTCTTCAGAAGGCTTTAGCTGTACTTCCCTCTTGGTTATGAATGAGCAGCTACACCTTCAAAATGGTTAGATAAAAATACACAACAATTGTTGAGAAAGTCTTATTTGTTTCATTTCGGAAAGAATAAAAGCTTTATTTAATTTGGAGATTGCAAAATTTCAGGCACACAACATTATAAGATGTTAATATTAGGTTAGACTTAGGTCTTGACATCAGGTGACCAAAGCCCAATGTCTAGCCAGCATCTAAGGACAATGATTTCTTGACATCCAATAACGAAGTCAAATGTTGATATTTGGTTGATTTTAGGTTGTGATTGAAAGTGACCAAAATCCAACATCATTTTGACATCAAATGCTGACATTTATTCATTAGTTATGGCAAACAAAATCCAACGTCTGATAGACGTCATAGTGGTAACGTGCACAAAACGTCAAGCTGTAACATCATTAGACGTTAATATTTGGTTGATTTTAAGTTGTGTTTAAAAGTGAACAAATCCAATGTTGAGCCAACATCTTAAACCAACGTCATATTGACGTCAAATACTGACATTTATTCGTCAGGTATGGCAACCAAAATCCAAAATCTGATATACGTCATAGTCGTAACATCCACACAATGTCAAGTTGTAACAACCTTAGACATTTGGTTGATTTTAGGTTGGACACTGATGTTGGCCTGACGTTGGGTTCTGACGTCAACCTGATTTTCATTTCCAATCAAAATGCAATGTCCCCTGACGTTGGGGTAGGGAGGCACGGGGCACAAAGAAACGCGAGGTTAAATGTAACACAGAGTTTTAAGGTATTTGCTCAGGGTTAACCATGGCATGCTTCCAAGATTTTTACTAAAGTGTCAGCAGATGTCTTCCTGCCATTTATTGAAAATTTTCAGCGAAATTTGGATGAGAAACACAGAAGAAAATATTTTTGCAGCATAAAAGTATTTTTTATTACAGTCGATATTTATTTATAAAAAATAAATAAATAAAAAAACTGTGAAAGTATGTATGTAAAATCGTATATTGTTGTGATCACCGTCTTCTAGGCTAAAAGATGAAACCATTTAGAAAGATGTATAAAACACACAGTGACTGCTAGCCAGTTATGTGAGGAAAACACACAGTTGTGAGGAAAACACACAGCGGGGTTAGTTGAAACAGTTTTACAATTAAGCCACACACTGTTGGACACCAATTAAACAAAAAAATATATTTTTCTGAATTTTGAGTGTAATGTTGAGAACTTAAAAAAAAAAGTTTTTTAATAGAAAATATTGTTTTAATAGAAAAATATATTTTATTGCTAATGCAAATAAATGCATTGTATAATAATGGATAAATGGATAATAATTCAAATAGATTCAAATGTGTTTATCCAATAAACAAAAAAATAAATAAACATACTATGCTATGTAGAATAAAAAGGAAATGAGCCAATTACTGAGGAAATATAGCTACTATTTAAAGTAAACTGAATTTAAATTAATTGTGTGAAATCTGCCTTTATAAGCATGTGTTACAACTAAACCCTGTCTGTTACAACTTGCCCCGCAGGTGGGGTAAATAGTAACATTTTTACTCCTGGCACTTTTGGCAATACTGCACAGAAACTATAGGTCCGGCGATCATAATTCCAGTGCTCATTTGTAGGAGAGGCCTATGTGTTGTTGGTAAAAAAATGGTTTGTCTAACCCTATTACTTTGTTCATTTTTTGACCAAAACCAAAAAGTGTTACTTTGTGCCCCGCGTCAATCTGACGTCATGTTGATGTCCTGTGCCTGCTGGGTATTGACTTCTATATTATGGACGAAACTCACAAAGATTTAAAACCACTTGAGGGAGATCAAATACTGAGTACATTTTCATTTTGGGTGAAATATCCCTTTAAGAAAGCACTTTAACTCCTGAAAAAACACATCTGCAAAGTCACACAAAGAATAGGGTGTTAAGTTTTGTGTAATTTTCTAAAATTAGAAACAATTCTTAAACATGGTCCATATGTCTCTATGGCAACATAACCGAGTAGATAGATAACCACCAGACATCTCCAAAGCGCCTACTCTTGACAATCCATAAAAAAAAAATTCATTGTTTTTTGAAACAATGAGCCAGTGACCAAACAACATCTAACCATCATCAAGACCCTTCTCACCCACTGAATGGAAAACTGTTCAGAAGTGATGTAATCCACTTGAATCACTGGTCTGTTACAGCATAGAGCTCACTGTAAACACTCAAACAAACAGGTCTAATGTTAAGAAAGCTAGATGCGTTTGCACGTGGTGGATAAATGGACAGACTGCTGGATCGACAGATACTGTTATTGCTGATTTGGCTCAAGTGTATTCATGTTTATTTGATAGAAGCGTCGGCCTGTATGTACTGTACAGGCCGCTTATAATGAGTAATCTCAACCAGCTATACATTTAATACCTGCTTTTTTCCCGTTTAGTCACATCTTCCTGCATTTAAACTCTGCACTTTAATGCAGGACACTTTGCACTGTCGTCATGTGATTAAATTGCCTCTGATTTCTCTGAAAAATCCACTCATGCACGAGGCCCAGATGAAAATGAACACCTGTGCTGCAATGGCAGGATTTCTGCAGCACTTAAATTGAACAGCACAACGACAAATTATGCTTAAGTTATAGTTGAATTATAAAAATGATGAATGAATTCTCGCTACTTATAAACAGCTATTGCAAATTAGAGATGCAGAGATGCGCCGCATCCTGACACACAAGACAACCTTTTGTCTTACAGCCAGTGTGCTTGTCATCCTATAATTACGTCGATAACATTGTTGGTTTGAATAAACTGTGACTGCTGTGATTAGAACAACGATGATGAAAATGAGGAGGTTTTGAGTTAATTACCTAAACAGTGGCTCCTGTCTTTCTGTCTGCGATGATGTCGCCGTCCTCGTTCTTTTTTTTTTTTTTGTATGTACTTATTTTTGACAGTTGTATATATGTTCTTTATTTTAACATTTCACTTAATGCTTTGGCTTTTGAATGAAAGCCTTCTAATTTGCTCTGTGTGTTACCGCAAGTGTACGGTGAAGATGGGTCGACCTATTCCACAAAAGGGGGCACCTAAACTGCAAACTGTTGACGCAATACAAACAACAAAATGCAATTTGACTACATCTTGACAGTTTTTAATTTTCGAAAAAAAATGAAAATACAGTTTATTTTAAATTTTTTAAAAGACTTGTTTTGGCGTGTATGTTTACTGTTGAGTGACCATAATCCCCCACTGTGAAACACATGGACTAATCCGGAGCGCACTGACTCTTAGCAACAATGTTTCCATCCGGGTTCTTTTTTAGATGACTAATAAGAGTATATGTGATATATTTATACATGTTATATGTTTCAAAGTAAATAAATAGCCTTATTTCCTTTTTAATGTTATGTTATTAACTAACACTAAAGCTATTACCTAATAAACATGTCAAGAATTTCTGCACCTGACTAAATTTAAGCAAAAAGGTGAGTAAGTTAAAAAATAAACGACATAAAATAGAGCATTACTTTACCTTATATATGTATATTGTATATTTCACGTACCCTAATTTACCTAACTTATTACATTTTAAAATAATTTGTAGATATAAATTTAAAAATAATTACCGATTTAGTCTATTCCGTCAGTTCTCCGCTTGGTGGCGCCATATATTAAAATATGAGCTTTAGCAAAACAAACGGGAGTACAGAGTTATACATGAAAAATGTACAGGGGGAATTAACAACAAAAATCAATCATGTACATTAAGTGTTTTCTTTTTCAGCAGTTAGGGATGTATTAAGAGCTTTAGGATTACACTATATGAAAATTAGATCAATGCAAAAAGGTAATAGTTTTGTACGTACTGTACAGTTAGCATACATTTTGTTTTGAGAATGTGGTACTTCACAAATGACATACGGATTTGAGTTATTTTGTCCATTTCCAATAATCCAGAGTTGTAATACATAAAAAAAAACAATTTTATCAGTTAAATTGATTTATTATTTTTGTGTAACTGCAACTGAAAATAAATGGAGCATCCGGCTCCACTTTACAAAAACAACACAAGGTTGAAAATCCTTCCTTAAACTTAGCCTATAATCATCGCATGGATAACATGTAATATATAAAAAAAATTGGTTTATTTTACTTTATTAGGAATTAAGTTTTTTTTTTATCTGACGACATATTCGGGAGAAAAAAGAATGAGAGGAATGCTTGTTTCATTTATTCATTGCTATTGGAGGAACACTCTGCAGTTAGGATTTTTCTAATATATTCGTAATTAAATAGTTTACCCTTGATAGAAAGGCCCCTAATAGTAGGCTCTAGAAGAGTATCAGATGCTTGGTTTTATACACTCACCGGCCACTTTATTATGTACACCTGCCCAGGTGCTGGTAACGCAAATTTCTAATCAGCCAATTACATGTAAGCAATTTTATGCATTTAGGCACATAGACATGGTCAAGACAACCTGCTGCAGTTCAAATCGAGCATCAGAATAGAGAAGAAAGGTGATTTAAGTGACTTTTAATGTGGCATGGTTGTTGGTACCAGACGGGCTGTCCTGAGTATTTCAGAAACTGCTGATCTACTGGGATTTTCATGCACAACCAGCTCAAATAACAACCAAGCAACTCAAATAACCACTTGCTATAAACAAAGTATGATAAAGAGCATCTTTGAATGCACAACACATCCAACCTTGAGGCGGATAGGCTACAGCAGCAGAAGACCACACCGGGTGCCACTCCTGTCAGCTAAAAACAGGAAACAGAGGCTACAATTCGCACAGGTGCACCAAAATTAGACAATAGAAGATTGGAAAAACAATGCCAGGTCTGATGAGTCTCGATTTCTGCTGCGACATTCGGGTGGTAGGGTCAGATTTAGCATCAACAACATGAAAGCATGGATCCATCCTGCCTTTTATCAACAGTTTAGGCTGGTGGTGGTGGTGGTGGTGTAATAGTGTGGGGGATATATTCTTGGCATACTTTGGGCCCATTAGTACCAATTGAGCATAGTGTCAACCTACCTGAGTATTGTTGCTGACCATGTCCTTCCCTTTATGACTACAGGGTACCCATCTTCAGATGGCTACTTTCAGCAGGATAACGCACCATGTCATAAAGCGCGAATCATCTCAGTTTCTTGATCATGACAATGAGTTCACTGTACTCAAATGGCCTCCACAGTCACCATAGCTCAATCCAATAGAGCACCTTTGGGATGTGGTGGAATGGGGGATTCACATCATGGATCTGCAGACGACAAATCTGCAGCAAATGCGTGATGCTGTCATGTCAATATGGACTAAAATCTCTAAGGAATATTCCCAGTACCTTGTTGAATCTATGCCACAAAGGATCAAGGCGGTTCTGAAGAGGGTCCAACCCTGAACTAGTAAGGTATACCTAATAAAGTGTACGGTGAGTGTATCTTTTCAGTTTTAATAAGGTTAAGTGAACAATAAACAACTTTTCTATAGACATATTCAAAGTCAAAAGTGTTAATAAATTCACTGTAATTATATAAATCCCCTAAATGATTAAATAAGTCTGTAACAAAAATTAATCCTTATCATAACCATTCCAAAATATGGACTTGTTTTTTAATAAAATACACTGATCATTCCAAATAATACATGAGTGGGGGGTTGTGAAGGTATGTGTGGTAAAGTCCATAAAAACGTTACCAGTGTTTGCTACATTATATCTCGATTAGCTTTAATGAATTTATAGCCCTTTTGTCTATGCTTTGATCGGTTTGATAACAGGAAACTAGTTTATATTAGTAACTATATCAGGACCAAGTAACACTGATAAGCCAAATGAATTGTAATCATTTTACAGAGAGCATAACAGCAAATGCAAATCTAAACATTTAGGCTAATCGTTTTAGAAACCTTTTTCACACATGCAAAGTAAAACCATTAGCCTACAGTACATCTCATCAAGTGATGTTAGTTGATAAAGGACATTTCATTGTGTTAATACCTAATATAACTTAACTGCAGCTTTATATATTTTTGAGAATAAGTAAAGATATGTAGCATGCTAGTTTTACAAGTTATCTCTCAGTGAAAATCAATACATTCTCCTTGGTGGTCTTTGGAACCTGTGTCTTTTTGTTTTCCTCCACTGTTTGGGGTGTTGAGCAAACGGCCTGATGACCCATGTTTACTTCATCATTTACACAGAATAGTCTACTGTAACAGGAAGTACAACTAGCTCAGTTGGTGGTAAGGCAAATACTTGAATAGAAATCTAAGCATCTAAAACAGGAAATGACTATGACATCTCTGTGCAGCAGACAGTTGAGTTGAAGAGCATCTGTGGTTATCAACAAATTTGAGTTTCTTCTGTGTGAACAGTGCGTGTAATGGCCCAGCCAAAGGATCCACACTTTGGGCATTCATCAGGCACCAACTCTGCCCTTCAGAAGCTGGACACTTTAGCTAGCCGATTTTTTTACAAATGTCGAAAAGGAAACCATGACAAAGGACTGGAGAATGAGGGGCCACATGTGTCAGAGCACACTGTCCTTTGGGATACAGCAAGTAAGTGCCTTCACCAAAATATTGTAAACATTGCTGTAATAACAATATTAAAAAACAAGTTGAGTGTGGTTTTCAATGCACTAGAGTCCTCATTTCCTCTTGAAATATGCCACTCAAATTTGACTTTCTTAAATTTGTTATATATGGAATATATTGTAGGTGTTTTATTGTAACTTGCTGATGAATGTGAAGTACACAACGCAATCTCACAGCAATTCGTAACTTTTTGATTTAGTGGCTTATTCGTATGAATTCGTACGATCTAATTCATACAAATTAGTATGATTTGCTCATTACCCAATGACAGTGGGGGTTAGGGGTGGCGTTAGGTGCCACGCCTCCTTTTTAAAATCGTACATTTTTGAACGACTGAACTTGTACGAATTCGTAAGAATTAGCCACTAAACTGACAAAGCGTAAAATATGTTTCCTCGTGAGATCAGGCTGGAAGTACAGTATGTGTTAGGCTCATTAAATTGCATATTTTACATGTAAATGTTGTCCAAATATTTTGTGGTTTTAACAGGAAGAGATTATTTAGTTACTCAAAGTCTGTAACCACACTGATAGTCCACCTAAAATTGAAATTTATGCATTCATCTACTAACCCGTCCCTTGCTCCATACTTGTTTGTCTGTTAAGGACAAAAGAAGATATTTTGAAAAATTGACTTCTCTTATGTTTTCCTACTTTAAAAGTAAATGGTTACAGGCATTCAGCTTTCTTTAAATTATTGTTCATAACCATTTGAGAGAGTAAATATTGCATATACTCAAAAATGACTTTTGCTGCTTGTTTAATCTACTTAAATGTGTAAGAGCAATTAAGTTACATGAAGAAACATGAAGAAATTGTGTAAAACTCAGCTTTTTTTAACAGAGTAAATTTTCATTTTTGGGTGAACTGTCCTTTTAAAGTTTTACATTGGCTGTATTAAAACATGTACATCAAGTTTCCTATTTAAATTAGCTTTCCAAACTTGTTTAAAAAAAGACTAGAAAACTTAGCTTTATACAGTGCATCCGGAATGTATTCATAGTGCTTTACTTTTTCCAAATTTTTTGTTACACAGGCTTATTCTAAAATGAATTAAATTCATTTATTTCCTTAAAATTCTACACACAATACCCCATAATGACAATGTGAAAAAAGATTTTTTGAAATTGTTGCAAATTGTGCACTAATTTGAGCTCAGGTACATTCTGTTTCCACTGATTCCCCCAATTCCCCCATTGGCCAAAAACAGAAAGCAGCTTAAAACTATGAAATTCATCTCCTCCTTTTTTAAAACATTATATGCAGTTTTAAACATGTTTAAACAAGTTTCAAGGGAATATCAAGTGATGGTAGCATCTTGCTGTGGGGATGTTTTTCAGCAGCAGGAACTGAAAGACTAGTCAGGATAGAGGGAAAGATGAATGCAGCAATGTACAGAGACATCCTGAATGAAAACCTGCTTCAGAGTGCTCTTGACCTCAGACTGGGGTGACGGTTCATCTTCCAGCAGGACAATGACCCAAAGCACACCACCAAAATATCAATGGAGTGGCTTCACAACAACTTAGTGAATGTCCTTGAGTGGCCCAGACCTAAATCCTATTAAACATCTCTGGAGATATCTGAAAATGGCTGTACACTGTCGCTTCCCATCCATCCTGATAGAGCTTGAGAGGTACTGCAAAGTGGAATGGGCAAAAATTCCCAAAGACAGGAGTGCCAAGCTTGTGGTATCATATTCAAAAAGACTTTAGGCTGTAATTGCTGCCAAAGGTGCATAAACAAAGTATTGAGCAAAGGCTGTGAATACTTATGTACATGTGATTTTACAGCTTTTTTATTTTTAATAAGTTTGCAACATTTTCAAAAAATATTTTTTTACATTGTCATTGTGGGGTATTGTGTGTAGAATTTTGAGGAAATAAATGAACTTAATCCATTTTGGAATAAGGCTGTAGCAAAAAAAAAAAAAAAAAACTGGAAAAAGGGAAGCGTAATTTTTACATTTAATAATGAACTTATTACAGTAAAAACAAAATATTCTCATTTATAACACAATTACACTAGCTAATGTCTTCCGCATCGTCCTCTATCTATCGAGTGACAGTATTTACATTTTAAAAAATCTGTTTCATTTACAACATGTAATTGAAACATTTAATTTCACTTTGCTTTATTTGTAGCTCAGCAATAAAACAAACAAAAAAGTTTACGTCAAATTAGAAATCCTGATCTCTGTGTTAAAGGCGTTTGTCCCAACCCCCTCCATCATACTTACTTCAATTCAATTCAATTTTATTTATAAAGCACTTTTAAACAACACAGTTGACCAAAGTGCTGACAATAGAACGTACAACAAAACATAGCAAATACTTAAAAAAATAAATAAATAAACATAAAATGTCAACATCTCATGCTGTGCTAAAAAAGCCAAATTGAACAAGTGGGTTTTAAGAAGAGATTTAAAAACAGTAATGGAAGAAGCTTGTCTAACATACAACGGCAACTCATTCCACACTTTTGGTGCAGCCACAGCAAAAGCCCGATCCCCTCTGAGCTTTCGATTTGTCTTGGGCACACACAGGAGAAGATGGTCGGCAGACCTGAGCGAACGAGAAGGTGTGTAGGAACAAAGAAGCTCAGAGAGGTAAAGGGGTGCAGCACCATTCAGACACTTAAAAACAAATAAAAGTAACTTTAAATGGACCCTGAAGTGCACGGGTAGCCAGTGAAGAGAAGATAAAACCGGGGTAATGTGCTCGTATTTGCGTGTGCCAGTTAAAAGACGCGCAGCTGCATTTTGAATGAGTTGCAGACGAGAGATAAAGGACTGGCTCACCCCAAAATAAAGGGCATTGCAGTAGTCCAGACGGGAGGTTATAAAAGCATGGATTACAGTTTCAAAGTGCTTGTGTGATAAAACGTGCTTAATTTTGGCCAGTTGCCTTAAATGAAAGAAGCTAGAGTGAACAACAGACCGAATCTGGCATTCAAGCTTTAGTTCAGGATCCATTTTAAAACCCAGGTTCACAATCTCTGGCTTACAGAAAGGTTCAAGATCATTCAGGCATACAGATTGAGCGGCATTGGAGCTGGGGCCAAACACCATCACTTCAGTCTTAGAATCATTAAAATTAAGAAAAGTCAGTACCAACCAAGATTTAATGTCCTTTAAACATGAGTCCAGTGCATTTAGGGGATGGCTATCTGTCCTGTTGATGGGGACCATAAATTTGACAGTCATCAGCATAACAATGAAAGGAGATGCTCTCCTCTCAGATGAGATGGTGGGCCAAATCAAAGGTTACAATGGGCCATACTTTGGACATCTCTGTCTTATACAGCAGCTGCAGACTTGTTAATAGACTGCCTTGCACACAACTAGTGTGATGTACTTGACACAACTCTATTAAAATCACAACAGGGCAGGTTGAATTTCCTTTAGATTAAGATCATAAACGTCCTATGTCTCATTATTTGCAAAACAGATAATATAATATTTGTTATATTATATATTATGTAATATTGTTGTTGCTGGTTTCATGAAATCACACACTGTAAAAAATGCAGCTTGAAAAAAGTTTAAATTACTTGGTTTTTTTTTTTTGTTGGTTTAGCAAAAATCAAAAGAATCTGTACAACTACATACACCTTTACTTCATTCAGTTTAAAAAGATTAGTAATGTGAGCAAAACTTTGCAAGTTCACCCAAAAAAAGCTTCTGCCAACTTTAAGTTGTTACTTTAAGTTGAGTTAATCTCAGACCTCCTCACTTGAAAAAATAAGGTTGCAGTGTTCACCAATAATAACATTAATGACGTTATTATTAACAACATCAACAAAATACTGTAATAATGCTAACCTAATTTGAAATTGTTATTTAATTGTAATTTATCCTTTTTTGGGGGGGTGGGGGGGTTGTGAATTTTCATCTCATATTTACCTAGTTCTCTCTACAAAAAGTGTGTATATTTATATATATATATATATATATATATATATATATATATATATATATATATATATATATATATTAGTGGTGGGCCGTTATTGGCGTTAACACGATGCATTAAATCGCTGCATTAACGCGAGACTCTTATCGACCAATAAAAAATATTGCTGTTATTATAGGAGCTGGGTCTATTCTATGCAAGCTATGATGACTTTCACCTTGATATTTTAGTGCGGATGTATACCTGGCCGAATTGCACTGTAGGTGGCGAGAAGTGTCTTCGAACCTGTGTGTATTCCTACTGTGAAATTACCACATCAAACATGACATGCTAACATGGATACAGTTCAGAGTGAATCTGTTTAATGTTAGCTCCACATCTAACTATCAGGCAGCTGTAGAGTTTATGCGTTTGAGTGAAACATATACAAATAAAATGAAGCGGGTGCTTTTTAAAATCAATGATTTGATATAAGTCAAACCGGTGAGCTGTCTGACAAAAAAGTGCCCTTCTGAATCAAATCAGCAGGATGCCCTTCTGGATCTTTCACTTACTTTGAAGACACTACTGACTACGTTTACATGAACATCTGTCTAGTTATTTGCTTTAATAGACAATAATATACATTAGGGTGTTTACGTGAAGTGCTTTCACGTAAGAGTTTCCTGTAATTTTGGGTGACTTTAACTGCAGTTTGGCAGTTTTACATTTACTCATGAACATTTCATTCATGCCCCCATGACAAACTGGGGTATTAGACGCAAATTAGAAGTAAGGACTGGTGAGAGTGTTATGGAATTTAATAACGCATGCCAAATGCAAAGAAAAAAACTTCTGCATTTTGCTGTGTGTGTGTGTGTGTGTGTGTGTGTGTGTGTGTGTGTGTGTGTGTGTGTGTGTATGTGAGTGGTCCTTTACTGACAGCCGAGTGTGGAGATCTTGACAGAAAATATGGCGAAAAGTCCTACATGATGGTAATAGTTTGATTGCGGTGTTTACTTCAATAATTCCACTAATATATGCATACTCCACGTTTTAATTCCATTTCTGTTTAGTTCAGTTATGACTTTAGTCGGATTAAGGTCATCAAAAATCACTGTTTCGAGCTTAGGCCCACAGTTTAAAATTCATGTTTAACTGAATAAACACAAGTACATCTTATTGAACATAATTTATTTTCATCACCAATTATCACAGTAGAACAGAAGAGCCCCTGGTCTAATGCGCCACCTGGCTAGAGAAACCCGTTCTCAAAGACTTACTTTTAGTCATTATTTGGGTAGCACACAAATTCTGAATGCCTTCGGCAGAATTCAAATAAGCCATTTTAATCTAGATTAATTCCCAAGATTACTTTGAGATTAATCTAGATAAAAAATGTATTGCCCACCTATAATATATATATATATATTTGGTTATAATATATTATATATTATAATATATATATGGAAGTTTTTTCCTAACAAAAATTCTAATGAAAATTCAAATGCTTAAAAAGATCAAATAATAAATCAAAATGCATTCTCAAATGAGAAATCAAATCTAAAGTAAAACTCAACTCAAGTAAAATCCTGTAATAATTAAATAGCAAATCAAATGCTTGAACTATAATTTTAAATTGATAATCCAAATATAATTAATATAATCAAATATAAATAAACACACTCACACAGCTGGAAGCTCATGATGGACTTTTTGCTGAGTCTTGTTTTTGCCTGTAAAGCATTACAAAGTAGATTTCCCTGTTTGTCCTGCCATATTTTGATCATTGTTGTTGTTTTACCTACTGTCTTGTTTCAGATTCTGTGTCTAATAAATGTTTTGTCTCTGTTTTAGGTTTTGGGTTGTTTTTTATTTTCAATTGAACTATGTTTGTTTGTACAGATAATGTATTATTTCTTAGTACCAATTTCCAAAATAGTTTTTTGTTCACTCAATTCAGACATTTTAGGCCAGTACAACTGATGTTTTCAAAGGTTGAGTACATGAGGAAAAAAACAATAAGGATCGATAAAAATAAAGATTATGTTTTTTGTTGTTGCTTGTTGTTGTACTGGCTTAAAATCTTTCACAGTGCACTGTATTGCTTGTAATTGGTCAGAACATCTATAAACACTCCAACAATTTTTTTTTGTCTTGTTTAAATTACTTATATAAAATGAGTTTAAACATCACAATTCTTTTTTATGGGCTACTTAATTGTTTTATGTTCAATCTACCTAAATTTGTAAAAACAATTGAGTTAACCTAATCGATTTGTGTTGGGACAACATGAAGGAACTGTGTGGAACCCAGTATTTTTTACAGTGAAGCTATCTAAATTCAGTGTAAATTACACGAGTATCACTTGACCATAACTATGTACGTGTGACATAACAAAATCAGAATAAATGAAAATGAAGTCAGAGCTGACGTGTCTGATGATCAACTGGCCATTATAGTTTAACATTAAATACAAATAAGTGTAGTGTCGTCAGATTAATTTGCATTTAATATTTCAAAATAATAAAGCTTTACTTTTCTTTATCTTTTGTATTAAGGATTTATTCCAGAATAAATTTATGATGAAATGTACCATTCTGCTTCTGGCAAAAAATGTTTTTTTATTATTTTTTTTTTTTTACATGCTGGAAAATTAGTTTTTGTTACATAAAATAGCCAAGTAAACTCAACTCTGTGTAGCTTAAACATAAATAAAAGCTATATAAATCTTAATTAAAAACTATTGATAAATAATCTCCAGCAAATCACACACGTTTTGGTCTTGTTCAAGATTGACATAGGTTTGGTGTAAAATATTTTATAGTTTTGAGAAAAACTTTAACATATCAGCCACGCCAAACCCTCTTGCAGCACTGTTTGGAATTCCTTTTAAGCCAAATTTGTCTTCAACAGCACATGATGTTGTTGATTTCACCACATTATTGACTAGGAACCTTATTCTCCCTAAGTGGAAACATACATTTCCACCTTCATATGATTAAATATGTGTTTGTGTGCAATACTGATAAGTTACTTTTAAAAAGTAATTAATTACTAATTACTGATTACTACTCAAAAATTGTTATCTGATTACATTACCAATTACTTTATGCAAAATAAAATCAGATTACTAATTACTTTACTTTGAAGTTATATTTAAAACATATAAAATATACCTATAAAAATACAAAATAAACTGCAGCTCTTTTAGTAATTTAATATTCACTGACAAACATTACAATAGGTTGATCACAGCAGCTTGACATACTCAAAGGACTTAAAGAGTTTGCCCAAAACTTAAAATTCTCTCATCGTTCACTTGTTCCAAACAAACCCGTTTGTTTGTTTTTTTTTAACACAAAATAAGAGATGATGAAAACTGGGTACATGTAACCATTGACATACATATTTTAAAAAAGCACTGCAGTGTTTGAGTGTTCTGTGTTTGTCTGAGGTATTTTAGTCTACAGACATGTGTCGGTCTACTAAATATGTACTGTATATTCCTTACAAAGTATGAAGCTGATCTGTCAGTTCTTTAACACGTGACTCGTAAGTTTTAGCTAGTGCGCCTGGAAAATGCATGCAAAAGATGAGATATGTGAACTGCCCCAAGCAGCTATACTTCTCTTCACATTCAGAAGATGCCTTCACTCCCGATCCTGCACAAAAATTCAATTTGGCCTGTTTAGGCTAAGTTGGGCTGTCATGTTTTGGTTGCCGGTGTCCTCCCTGCTGACGAGTATTGTCGTAGAATGCTTTCTGTTTAAGTGCATGCTTACTGACATTGCAGCGAAAAACATGATTTAAAGAAGCATTTTTTTGTTCTAAAAACTATAATTGTAATGTAAGTAACGCAATTACATTGACTGTAATCAAATTACACAAATTTAAAATGTAATTTGTTACATTACTGCGTTCCTCAAAAATGTAATATAATACAGTAATTACATACTCAACTCTGTGTGTTCAAAAAGCCAACACAATCTTTTATTTGATTTAGTGGCTAATTCATATGAATTCCTATGATCTCGTACAATTTAGTACGATTTGCTCATCCCCCTATAATGGTTGGGTTTAAGGGCGGGGTTGGGTGCCATGACATTTTCGTAAGACTGAACTTCTACAAATTTGTATGAATGAGCAACTTAACTGACAAAACGTAAAATAGTTACTTTTCCTCATGAGATCAGGCCGTTAAAGTTGGAAAAATGTAGGTTTTCATTAAGAGGGTCTTTAAAAACTTTTTTATAAAACATGGAAACCCTTGTTGAATTAAATTGATATCGATACTTTTAATTGAAATTGAATTAATATTGATCTTGAAGCAGAGGATTAATGGCCTCTTTTTGGTGTACGTTTACTGTATTATTTAATATATTTAACATTTTTATTATTTATTTTTTTAACTGGTCATTGGTACTTGATTGTGTTAGTAACACTTCCGAAATGCTAGCTGGCAGTAGGTTTTTATGTTCCTCTGTGTCGTGTTTCTTTGCAGGAGTTTTGTTTTTTTCTGAACGCTACCTTAATGTACAAGTAGCTAAAACTCGCTCCTTCAGAAGCAGGAACCGGCAGATGTGCAACAAGTTTAATCAAACGAAAACACAAAACAACAGTTTCCACCTAAAGCTACGGTATTTGACACTTGTAAACACTCGCTCCAACATGTTCGTGTTGCTCTCAGTCCCACCCACACTGGTCATAGCTTCCAAACCAACTAATAACAGAGCTTGCGCCTGTAGTTGCAATGTGTAGTTACATTTTTTGAGAGGTGTACTTCAGCAACGGCGAAAGCTAAGGGACCGCTCGAAGGCTGCACTGGAGCGTATGTGTGTGTAAATCAGTATAAATCAGCCTTTATTTGTCACAACACTGTTACATGCAGTGAAATTGGACCCCTCCGATCATACACAAACATCACACATTTCAAAAGAAGATGTGTCAGTTGAGGGGTAGCATAGAAAGAATAAATAAGATACATTAGACAAAATGAAGGTAAAAAAAAAAAGCCCCCTCCCAGACTGTCCTTAAAGTAGGGCAGTGTGAGATCAGGGGGGAAAATATATGGGGGATTGGGTGGGATAAAAACAGAGCAGTGTTATAATTTATTTTTGTATATATGTGATGTTGTTTATTTATGTTAATAAATATAATTAGCAAAAACATTGATATAGCAAGCAATAGCAAACATTGAATATAGATCAAATAAAAGAACATCGCAAAATATAAGTGAAGTTTATTTATAAACTAATTTCGAGAGGATCACGTGATTATGATTGAACATGGCTGATTCTGCATTAACTATGTATGATCCACCAATCAGACGATTCCTAACCCACTATAAAGAGCCAGGGTCATCAGCTCTAATCAAAAAGGGGGAGTTCTCGAGATCTACCTGAGCTCAAAGCTCCCCTCTCGGCCTGCAAATGGGAGGGAGCCCAGGGCTCAAGGACCTTTTGAGCTCAGGGCTCTCTCCCGGGATAGCATGCCAAACTTGCTTTATAATCAATCATCAGCTAAGTGTGAACTCTTGAAATTGAATATATTGCAGGATAAAAGACGCTAGTTCCTTCAGTCTTTTTCTTTTTGTCTTGTTCTCTTTAGTGAAGGAAACCTTGGCAAAAGCTAAAGAAGATTTCTTGAACAAATGGGAGTGCCAGCAAAAGGTACAGTGTGGGAGCTTCATCAAGATAAATATAACTGTCAAAGTCTCCATCAGAACTAATTGTTGACTTTGGTTCTGCAGAGCACAGCATGTCTAGATGACTTTGACAAACTGAAAACTCTCGGCACTGGATCTTTTGGAAGAGTAATGCTTGTCAAGCACAAACAGTCAGAACAGTATTTTGCAATGAAGATTCTGGATAAACAAAAAGTGAGTATGTATACTGTAAATTATTTTACAGAACCCAGCAATTTTATCATTTCTTTGTCCTCTGTATAATACATTTGTTTTGTAAATTACACTGAGCTCATTTTTTTTTCTAGTAATTCCTAAATTGTGCATTCTAGACTTTCTGTTTCTGTATACACAAAAAATGCTTCATAAAAATGCTTATGTCAAAAGGAAAAACATGATTATTTTGCTTACCCCTTGCTTGTTTTAGGGAAAAACTCACTTAATTTCTTCATTAAAACAAGACAATATGTTTTTCTGTACTTATTGGTTTAAGTCTGTCACAATGATATACACAGGAGACCCAAATGCAAGCGAATGCAAGATGATTTATTAAAAGGAATAACAAGAGTCACAACTGGTATAGATCTCACCAGATAAAGTGTGGAGCAAAGGTGCTCACACCAGGAATTCAACACGCTAAACAGCGGTAATAGTTCATCCGAGAAACAGATCCGAAGAGACTTCACTAAACGCTATCTGCAAACACTGAACATATAAAGGCGCGTGGTAATGCGCAACAGCTGTGACTGATAGAAAACAGCTGAGTGAGACGAGTGGTAACAAGACACGTGACAACCCAGCTGATGAATGTAAACACACACACACACACCACGCGGTGAAGATAAACCCAAACAAACACACCCACTTCCCACACACACACATGCAAGAAGAACAGATAGATCCACAACTGTGACAAAGGCTGCATCCCAAACTGCCTATACAGTATGAATGTGAGTAGGATGAATGGAACTCAGATGTACTGCCATTTTGTCATCATCACGTAACCTACCCGCGTCAGTTGCGTCGCTTCACTCCCATTCATGAATTATTTCACTGTGCATCATGGGGTAGTGTAGCATCCATACGATGCACACTTCAGATTCTCGCCAGAAGCAGTAGGTCATCCAGGTACTTCTCGTATACGGTTTTTCGAATTCTATGAATTTGGACATACTACTTGGCTCGCATACTGATTTTAGCGTACTATTTAGTATAGAAGTATGCAATTTTGAACACATCTTATGAGTTTTTATATATTTGGACTAGAAATAAGACAATATTACGGTGGCCAAGAGAGCTTACCATGCTGTTGTTTAAGAAAACACAAGCAATTACAAAAAATGCCAGCAAATTTAGAAAAGATCTTCATCTATTTGACAGCACACGTGCTGCAAATTCTCACAATACACATTATTAAAATGCGCTGCATTTTCCCACAATGCAAACAAATAACAAAAATGCACTGCATTACCTCACAACACAAAAACATTCGAACACAACGGAAATGTTTCAAGGGGACCCAAAAAAGTGATGGATACAGCTGTGCTGTGACTTACTCAGTGAAGTTGTAGGTGATCTTTGAAAGATGAACTTTTCATTTGTTTATTTTAACATCCTGATTCCTGTGTCTTTTGTATTGTATTAGCTTAAATAACATAAGCATAACTTAAACAGCCGGGTCTGTCATGTTTTAGGGTCCCCTTGAAACGTTTATATTGTGTTTTGTGGTATTTGAAAGTGTTGTGAGAAAATGTAGTGCATTGTCATAAATTGTTTGTGTTGTGAGAAAGTGCAGTGTGTTTTATTTATTTTTTTGCTGTGGCGAGGGGGCATGGCCGAGAGCCGTGGGAGCGAAACGAGGCCCGCCACAGATGAGATACACCTGTGGCGCGCACCTGCCTTCAATCCCACTGTAATGAAGTTACGGCCACCTGGCCGCCGGGAAGAAGGAGGCGGAGAACCGATGACGTTTTAAATAAATATTTATTAATAAAAGGGACGGCAGCTCCTCACGGAGACTGCCGTCTAAATCAAAACAAACTGAAAGCAAAAGTAATATGTCTGGGCCCGGTCCTCTCTCCCTGTCCTCAGCCATCGTTCCTCCTCTTATAGTCCAGAGCTCCTTCCATGGGATTAAAGGCAGGTGCGTGCCACAGGTATATCTCATCTGTGGTGGGCCTCGTTTCGCTCCTACGGCTCTCGGCCACGCCCCCTCGCCACATTTGCGTTGTGAGAAAATGCAGAGCGTTTTCGTAAATTGTTTGCATTTTGAGGATTTGCAGCAGGTCTGCTGTCAAACGGATGAAGATATTTTCTTAATTTGCTGTCATTTTTTGTAATGTTTTCTTGAATTGCAGCACTCTAAGCTCTCTTGGCTACAGAAGTAAAAACTGAAAAATGCTTTATAAATATGCTTATGTCAAGAGGAAAAACACGACTATTTTGTTTACCCCTTGCTAGTTTTAAGGAAAAATTCAAATTTGACTTTTTTTTTCTTAATTACTTACTCCCAGGGCCGTTTATATCGAAGTTAATATTTAGCCACATCATACTGGTGTTTCGTAACATCTAATTTTTACAGGTCATTAACTCAATGCTCAACCCCCAATCTGGAGGACCAGAACATACAGACATACACTACGGAAAATTTACCAAACCCAATTCACCTATAGCATAATCTTTGGACTTGTAGGGGAAAGAGGAGCACCCGGAAGAAACCCACAGGAACACGGAGAGAACATGCAAACTCCAAATGCTAACTGACCCAGCCGGGGCTCGAACCAGCAAACCAGCAACAGTGCCACCGTGCTGCCCATGTTTTGAGAAAAAAAAAGACAATATGATTTCTTTGTCAAGAAAATACTTTTTGGTTTAAGAGTTTTATTTCGATATTTGGATTTGAAACAAGACAAAACCTCTAAGTAAAGGTGAAGCAAATTTTGCAGTGTAGAATGGATACTATTTTGTAAATGCAGATTTCTTTAAAAAAATTTATGAAGATATTATTTTACAACAAAAGAAAAAAAAAGATCTTGTATCCCCTGAAGGTGACTCAGAACAACACTGTTAAAAAAAATACTTAAAGAAAAATATGAAACTTGGTTTGTGATTTTGGTAAGAATAACAACCAGTAAAGGGCAGCACAGTGGCTCAGTGGTTAGCACAGTCACCTCACAGCAAGAACTGGTTTGAGTCCTGGCTGGGTCAGTTGGCATTTCTGTGTGGAGTTTGCATGTCCTCCCTGTGTTGGCGTGGGTTTCCTTCAGGTGCTCCAGTGTCCCCCACACTAGGTGAATTGAATAAACTAAATTGGCCATAGTGTATAGTGTGTTTGTGTAAATGCGAGAGTGTATGGGTGTTTCCCAGTACTGGGTTGCAGCTGAAAGGGCATCCGCTGAGTAAAACATATGCTAGAAAAGTTGGTGGTTCATTCCACTGTGGTAACCCCTGATAAATAAGTGACTAAGCTGAAGGAAAATAATGGATGAATAATAACTAATAAACGTACCATTCAAAATGTTCTGTTTGTCATGGGCTTATGCTATATTGTACAGATTTGTTTTCTGCTGCTTTAAATGTTTAAGCGCTTTAATGTCAAAATTTGAATTATTAATAAAATTCTGTAATTAAAAAGAAATAACTGCACAGTAAAAAAAGTATATTTTAATTAAGTGTTTTATGATTATTTAGGGTTGTGCATTATGTGCATTATTATTTACTGTCTGATTGCATTAAGGGACCTTGATCTCTGCTCTGTCGACTTTTGATATTAAAAAAATCAATTCTACAGTTTAACAAAAGTGACTTTTTTTTACAAAGTGACTTTACAGTTTAGTAGTTTGAAATAATATAATGTATGATAAATTATATATAGAGAATTAAGTCTGTAAAACACCAAAAAATGTATTAGCAGTTTATTAAGGTTTTTGTACAGTAATATAGAACACAAACCCAGACAATATATCACTTTAAACTTAATAAAAGTCACTTTTTCGAACTTTTCAAAGTTAAAAGTTGTTGGAAGAAAGGTCAAGGTCCCATAATGCAACTCAAAAGCATAAATAAATGGGGAAAAATAAAACCATGAATCATAAAATATTTTAAAAATGCTAATTTACAGATATATTTTTTTTACAGTGTATACCTGTAGTTATAATACATGGCTTTTAAAGGCCTTTATGGTTGTGGTTTTAAATTCAGTATGCTTGTCTTTTGAGGGTAAGCTGTGAATCAGTTAGTGGCTCAAATTAAGGTAGTCCGGTCAAATATTTCTGAATCAAATCATAAAGATTCAAAGAAAAAAACATCACCAAATATAACATTAATAACCTTAATGGTAATGGACAAACTTTTACAAAAACAACATTTACAAAAAAACAATAGAGCTAAAAAATATATTCTGAATAGCAAATATTGACATGCTCCATGCTTCCATGCTTTAGCCAAAAACAGTCTTCAAGTTGTAATGAGTGACCATTGATCATCTTTTGTCAATTAAGCTTGCTCAGCAGCTTCTTCACCAGTCCTGACATTGTTGATTTTTGCTGTGTAATAGTTTATCTTGCTCTGTATGGCTTAAAAATTAACTTCAATTTTTTTTTTTTACTTTGTCAAATTTTTATGCTTGGTTTGCTGTTTAGAGAAACACTTTTTTAAATGAAAATTTACTTATTGACTTATTGACAAATCATTTATGAACTCATTTAGATTAAACACTCTTTAAAGATTGAACCTTACTTAATGTATGTATACAAAATGTGTGTATATAATAATATAATATAATATAATATAATATAATATAATATAATATAATAT
>CAIGQZ010032437.1:979755-1005888 GCA_903798205.1 Danio tinwini | reverse complement strand
ATTTGATTGGATGACAATCGTCTACTCTCATGGACTGCAGGCTTTAAATTAGATGAAATGCTCAGGAACCACAAAAAACATGGGTAATAAATGAACCATGTGGATAATTAAAAAAAGTTATGTGAACTTTATAAGTTACAACAGAAACAGGAATTTAATTACCTAAATTAAATTACCTAAATACAACATGTCATTTTTAAAGGCTGGTTTACAGTATACTTCTGCGTCGAGTGATCGGCATGACCCAAGGCGCCTGCCTTGTGCGTAGTCATGCATTTATACTTCTGCGTGCTGTTTGTGTTGTTCTGCAATAACACTTCCGAAACGCTAGCTAGCAGTAGGTTTTTATGTTCCTCTGTGTCGAGTTTCTTTGCGGGTGTTTTGTTTTTTCTTAATGTACAAGTACAAATAACACTACCCTAATGTACAGGTAGCTAAAACTTGCTCATTTGGGGCAGAAACCGGCGGACGTTCAACAACTTTAACCATAAGGTAAACACAAAACAACAGTCTTTGCAATGTCGGGTGACTATGTACATTTAACCTTCCTGTCATTTTCGGGTCAAATCAGACCGATTTACAACTTAAAATATTCATAAATATTGTGTTTTACATCTGATTGCCTCAAGGTCTTATGATATCCTCCACACTATGCACTTAAACATATAAAAGTGATTATCACCTCTTTCATTGAATTCTGAGTGTTTTAATCAACCTTGTTACACCTGTGGTGTTCCTGGTCAAAAGTGACTGCCATAGAAAATGAATGGGTATCCAGACAATATTCATCCATCAGACAGAAAACATCTCCATACACACCACCCCAATTCATTCACTCACTCACTCACTCACTCACTCACTCACTCACTCACTCACTCACTCACTCACTCACTTACTCACTCACTCACTCACTCAGTCACTCACTCACTCATTTCAGACTGAACAATGTCTTTTGCAGAAATGTCTTTTCTTTCTTTCTTTCTTTCTTTTATCCAATCTTTGGGTCTAGTAGGAGCACTTTTACCTTAGCTTAGCAACATTTTTTTACTGGATTAGACTATTAATCATCTCACTCAAAAATGGTATGGTATGTGGTGGTATGTTAACATGACAGGAGGGTTAATCAAAATCGGATTAATTTAATTTCAGTTAGCATTTAACAAAAAAACTAACAAACAGACAGACAAACAAAGGGTACATTAAATTTAAATTGACAATCTCTAAACCATCCCCATCACTCTCCCTCTCTTCTCAGATGGGATGGCGGGCCAAATCAAGGTTGCCATGGGCCAACTTTGGCCCGTGGACCATAGTTTGGCTATTTCCAATCTAGAGCTACTTCACGGGACTTGACACTTGCAAACACTCGCTTTAACTGGTTTTTTGCGGCTCTTGGTCCCACCCACACTGGTCAAAGCTACCAAGCCGACTAGTCACAGAGCTTGTGCTACACATCGTTGCGACGTGTAGTTACATTTATTGAGAGGTGTGCGTCAGCATTGGCATCAGCCACAGCAAGGGCTATGCGACCGTGCAAAGGCTGCGCCGGAGCATAAGTGTGCGCTTGACGCAAAAGTATAAATCAGCCTTAAGGCTGACCACGGTGCCTGCCTTGTGTATAGTCGTGCATTTATACTTCTGCATGCTGTTTGTGTTGCTCTGCAATAGCACTTCCTGAAACGCCAGCTGGCAGTAGATTTTTTATGATACTTAGTGTCAAGTTTCTTTGCGGGTGTTTTGTTTTTTCTGGACGCTACAAGTAACAAAAACTCTCTCATTCAGAGGTGGGAAACAATGGACGTGCAACAACTTTTAAACATAAGGTAAACATCATGAGGCGAACACGAAACAAAAGTTTCCATCTGGAGCTCCTTCACAGACACTTGTAACACTCACTCCATCAATCCCATGGCTCTCAGCACCACCCACACTCGTCACCTGTACCTAGCCAACCAATCACAGAGCTTGCGCTATACGTTGTTGCGACATATAGTTATATTTTTGAGAGGAGCGCATCAGCGTCTGCGTCAGCCACAGTGAGGGTTTTGCGACCACTGGAAGGCTGTGCCGGACCATTCCTGTGTGCTTGATGCAGAAGTATAAATCAGCCTGAAGTGTGGAGTTTTTTCCTTTGTATTTCGTTTTTTTCTGAACGCTATTGTAATGAAGTTTACGGCCACCTGGCCACCGGGAAGAAGGAGGCGGAGAACCGACGCTGTTTTAAATAAATATTTATTAATAAAAGGGACGCAAGCTCCTCACGGAGACTGCCGTCTAAATCAAAACAAACAGACGGCAGCTCCTCACGGAGACTGCCGTCAAACTGAAAGCAAAAGTAACACAACATGTCCGGGCCCGGTCCTCTCTCTCTCCTCTGCCATCTTCCTCCTCTTATAGTCCAGAGCTCCTTCCGTGGGATTGAAGGCAGGTGTGCGCCGCAGGTGTATCTCATCTGTGGCGGGCCTCGTTTCGCTCCCACGGCTCTTGGCCACGCCCCCTCGCCACATACCCCCATCTCCAAAATTGGGGTTCGGTTCTCCAGACACGCTGCCACTCGGTCCTCAACCAACTGAGAGAAGTGACGACATGCTGGGAGCCCTGTGGAGGAATCTATCCACCCGTCCGTCTTCTGGTGTCCGGCAGCAGTTCTCCTGGCTGGCGGCATTTCTGGTCTCCTGCTCCGCTCCCGCTTCGGTGGAGGACGCAGGCTTCGGCGTCATGGCGGATCGCGGCGACTCCCCCCGGGCTCTCTGGGATGGCTCCCTTCAGCTCTTTCCCATGCGGTGGGGAGCCTCGCGTCCCCTGCTCCTCCTCATGCTGGGAGATGGCAGCAGGCAGATCCTTCCTCGCCAGCCTCAGGCTGCACCGGCACTCTGGCAGACGAACGGGTTTCTCCCCCTCTCGGGTTAACTCACGAACACTCACCCTCCTTCTCAGCAGGGAGGGCAACTGGACAACGTGTCCCTCCTTCTCCCGGGTTTCGGCACCACTGTAATAAGTTTACGGCCACCTGGCTGCCGGGAAGAAGGAGGCGGAGAACCGACACTGTTTTAAATAAATATTTATTAAAGGGCACCTATGGTGAAAAATCTACTTTTCAAGCTGTTTGGACAGACATATGTGTATGTATGGTGTATAAACCGTCATTTTGGGGTGATATAAACACACTCAGTCCTTTTTTTTCAATTTAACAACATAAAAACGGTGGACCAATTGGAGCGGTTTTCAGACCGACCGCAACTTGACGTAGGAGTGCGGTCCCCCCGCCCACCGAATTGATTGACAGCTGCGTATTAATATGTCTCCGTAGTAACGTATGTAATCATATCAAACAGACACAGGACCAGGACGTGAGCAAACTAAGCAACCATAAATAAAAGGTCTGTTCAGTTTGCTAGGATCATCAATCATCATCAAATGTGATCAAGAGTGAGTTTTACAAGTTTAAAATGTTTTAAAACAGTGCATGTGTGTAATGAATTACAGCCATTTACTTCATCAACACAGCCGCGTGTCAGAACAATCATAAAAGACGCTTCAATCCCGGTTTGTGGACGTTAAATCAGGTTTATTTTGTACATTAACATAACAGACATCCATACAGCAGTAGATATTAACATGTATTCTGTCACATTTGCGTGCAAAAACAGTGCAAAGCTAAACGCGCGCTGTCTGTGTGTGCCTGTCAGCGCTGTGTGTGTGTGTGTATTTGTGTGTGTGAGTGAACTTTGTAACGACATTGTGTGTGACTCATCCTGCAACTCCACAACATGCATGAAATACTCATTGGTAAAGCTCTTACTTGTTGTTTTTCCTCACAAATGTTACGTGAGATCTTATTCCTTCGTGTTTGTCTGTTGTCTGACGCAGCCGAGGGAGCCGCTTCCAGGCACGTGGAAATGGTGGGCGTAAAGGCGCAGTACACAAAAACAGCTAGCTTCTAATAAATGCTACAAAAAAGGAACTTATGACAGTTATAATAAAAAAACTGATGGGTGTTTTTAGATGAAACTTTACAGACACATTCTGGAGACACAAAAGACTTATATTAAATCTGGAAAAAGTGGTAACCTATGTGCCCTTTAATAAAAGGGACGGCAGCTCCTCACGGAACTGCCGTCTAAATCAAAACAAACTGAAAGCAAAAGTAACACAACATGTCCGGGCCCGGTCCTCTCTCTCTCTCCTCTGCCATCGTTCCTCCACTTATAGTCCAGAGCTCCTTACGTGGGATTGAAGGCAGGTGCACGCCACAGGTGTATCTCATCTGTGGCGGGCCTCGTTTCACTCCCACGGCTCTCGGCCACGCCCCCTCACCACAGCTACAAGGAGCTAAACCCGCTCATTCAGAGACGGAAACTGCAACATGCAACAACTCATATTCATAAATATCAAATTCATAAGGTAAACATCATAAGGTGAACACGAAACAAGTTTTCGTCGGGAGCTCCTTCATGGGACTCGACACTTGTAAACACTTGCTTTATCAGGCTCGCGGCTCTTAGTACCGGCCTCACTTGTCACCCGTACCAAGCCCACCAATCACAGAGCTTGCGCTACGCACCTTCGCGACGTGTAGATGCATTTTTTGAAAGGTTCTCATCAGCGTCGGCATCAGCCACAGTGAGGGCTATGCGTTCACGCAAAAAGGCTCCGCCGGACCATACATGTGCGGTTGATGCAGAAATATAAATCAGTGTTTACAGCAATTAACTTACATTTTTTTTAAGTAATCACTTTATATAGTGTAATTTGTGTACTCCAGCATCACTGATATATTTTATTTGTAATTCTTTCAGGTGGATGCACCAATCATACCAAAGTGCAGAGGGCCTAGCGACACAAGTAACTTTGACGAATATGACGAAGAAGACGCACGGGTATCTGTCACAGAGAAATGTACAAAAGAATTCTTGGACTTCTAGAGTCACTGTAAGAGCTTAAAGAGAAGTTCCTACAGTTACTTTGATTTGTTTTGCAAAAATATATATATAAAATGAATAAAAAATGCATTCATAGGTGAATCCAAGAACATTGATTTGTACATGGCTTCATTCAAGGAGACTTAAGCAGTGATCTGACTAGAAATACATCAATTTAGTCTACTGCATTAATAAAGATCACATGCATGTTTTTGTTTTGTGTTTTGTTTGTTTGATTGTTTGGAAGCAATTCTGGTGAAATTTTGAAATTTTAATATTGTTTTCCTTGTGTATTTTTTTTTTGTTTTATACCAATTAATTTATAAAACGAATATGCTATTTTTTTTTATTTTTCTGAAGTGTTTTATTTTATGTAATAGCTTTTGCTGTTTGCAATACAGAATTACATGTTTAGTATATTAGGTGAAGCTCAATTATCCATTACACATCACATGCGTGTGTTTAGAAATATGAAAGGACAATGCAATGTAAAAATATAACATATTTTCAAAGCTTTTTTCACTCCTGAAGCTGCACAGATCTTGTGACACAATGGTAAAAAAACAATTGGAAAACACCCTGATATTTAATTTGATGTCTTGAATTGCTGTGAAATTGTGATGAAAAGATGAGCATCTGCAACAGTTATTTGTGTTCTTATGTCACATATGAACAGATTTATTTTTAGATATGTATTATAGCTGCTGCAGAGATTAAACTGTACAATTTTGAGAAAGATTATTTTGAATATGATAAAAATAAAATAATTGACCTTGCTTGGTAACATCCACCTGTCATCATGTACTTTTGCTTGTCTCTGTTTGTGTGAAGGATTTGACTTTGCTATTTAAAGGGATAGTTCACCCACTCACTATTCATTCACCCTGAAGTGAAACTTTTATGAGATTAAGAATATTGGAAACCATTGACTTTCATATTTGTTTTTTCCTACTATGGAAGTTGATGCTTACAGGTTTATAGCTTTCTTCAAAATATATTTTTTGTTCAACAGAAGAAAGAAACTCAAAGGTTTGAAACCAATTGAGGCAGAGTAAAAAAGTACATTTTCATTTTTGCGTGAACTATCCCTGTAAATTAAATCTTAGTATACTCCGCCTGGGTCAAAGATAAACATAATGTTTTAACTTTATTTGATGATGATAATGATAAAGATTATGATGATGATGAAGCCTTTATTTGACACATACACTTTTCCATGTAGGGAAATAGGACTCAACCTCCTCCCCCCCCTGACCAGACTTTCAGAAAGAGGAAAAAATATACATTTGAAAAAAACTCTCAGACTGTTCTTGAATTATAGTGCAGTGTGAGATCAGGGGGGGGGGGAAGCCCCAGCAACCAAGTACATAAACACATAGACATAGATATAACATCGTGCAACAGGGAATGGGAACAGAGGATGTGGATATAGCCAGATGAAGGCGGCAGCCATCTGATCTTGCTTCCAGAGGGCGCTGGTCACAGACCGCCTACCCACATTGAACGATGAAAGCACATGAAGGCGTGGGATGCGGGGCTGAGTAGTGATCGTCTAACTGTAGCTGGAGCTTTGAGCCACACTGACTGCTTTCATCAATCGTTGATACCCCAGGGCTCTGCTGTCATCAGCAGAAACCCTGTTATCAAAGTTCCAAATAGATAGATATATTCAATATCTTCCAGGCACAGAGCAGCCAGGCGACTAGCAAGTTATACAAGCAACGTAGCAAGTTATTTTACAGGCAATGTAGCAAGTTTATATTCACAAGTTAACATACCAACCAATTCTGGTCAGGCATGTTTAGAACAAGAATCATTGAGTAGCCTACATATTAACAGATTCTATTTGAGGTTAACAATGCTGCTCCAACTTACTAATCAATTTAATTTAAAAGCTATGCACTTTGTCACTATCCTCCAATCTAATAATAAAAGTAAAAACATTGTCTGCATAAGGTATTTAGTAATTGTATGCCTAATAAAACGCAGCATGGTCACTTATAATAGGGAGAGCTGTATGAGATTAAGATTAAGCCAGTGGGTAAATTGACCCACCCTATGTATCTATAGGTACTTAAAATTATTGTCATATGATTAAATTTTGGAGCTACACATCAATTCTGCTCGACCATGTAAAGGGGAAGCATATGGGAGAAGTGGTTAGCATCAAATTACTACTACTACAAAAAATAGCATGTCAGAAGTAATAGCTGCTAGATCTAAACAAATAGGCTATATCAAGATCTAAAAATTATCATGATTCATTTTGATGATGTACTGATGTTTGAAGCCATGTAAATTGTTTAGCAAAATATTTGAGTGAGTTAATAACATATTATTTTATGGAAAAGAAAGTATGTCTACAGTTTACCCACTGGCTTGACTCAATTTACCCCTAACCTGGGGCAAATTGAGCCACATTACCACTTTAAAAAAAGCCATATCTTTAAAAGAGTCCAAAATCATTATTTCAATTTGAAAGGAAACATCTTGAATTATTATTTTTTAGTTTAGTTTATTTGTTTACAGGGTCAATAAACATTACTGTAAAACGTGCCAGAATTAGCCAAGAATGGCTATTTTTCATCTGTACCCCTTACAGGATTTAATGTTTACTGTGAATATTAAACCACTTTGGTTATTTTATTTATTTTTGTCTCTTTATATATATATATATATATATATATATATATATATATATATATATATATATATATGAAAATTACTGGTAAAGCAAGCTGTTTCACTGTTTCATTCGCATTAATTTCTTAAGTGAAAATAGGTTCGTTTGATGATCGGTATGTAAGGAAGTAGGCTAAACGAGTTACGGCACACTAGTTCACGCTTGTGACCAACTACATTTCCCATCGTTCTAGACTACATTACCCATGACCCCCTGAGTCTGCATTTGTTGGATTGTACTGGAAAAAAAGCGTAATATTGTATCATTGATCTTCAACCAGTAACATTCACATCATCTACATAAAACATCTAAAAAAATTGGTAAGATTTTCATCCAAACAGTTTAAAATGTTGATTTTGTTTTCTTTGGAAAAACAGTAAACGAAATAAATGTTCAGTTAATGAAAGCTAGCAAGCTAATGAGTTTATCATCTGCTTTATTAAGTCACATTATTGAATTCGTCATGAAAACACTTATAAAATACTAAATTTATGTTTTCGATTGTATTTTAGGCTACTCTTGTTTAGCCTGTCAGATTACAGCTTCCGTCATTACAGTTGGTACATTTAGTCTTGTCGTAAATATATATTTCGAAAGCTGCGTTTAAATGATTAATCAAGTAAACTTTGCCTACAAAAAATATTGGATGATTTAGAATTAATTGAACAGCTTTTCTCTGTGTTGCAAGCGACGGCTGTCATTTTGTATATCGTGTTTTTCTTCATTGAAGCTGAACCTGTCAAACCAGCTCAGATGTGAAGCAAACCGCTTAACGTTAAGTTTTATCTTGAAATGTCAGCAGTTCTCTTTGGTTTTAATATTTGTGCGAAGTGGGAATCTTTCTACTTTAAAATAACGTTGTTTTTTGTATAAACATAGTTAATAGTACTAATTCTAATACTTGTTGTTAATATGTCTAGTTTTTTTGTGGTCTTTTGGTTTACTCAATTGAACGATGGCAGTGCTAAAAAAATCAGTCAAGTGAATTCTTGACTATTTTCCATGTAGTAATACCTGTCTGTATTAGTGTTTTGCAGTTACCACAACATTCATTCATAAACTTGGAGGTCTATACATGTTTATTGATAATGGGGTCAGTTTGGCACAGCGGGAGACTGAAGAAGATGGCATGAGCAGCACAAGAGGATAGAACACCTTTAATGGAATAGAGCAGCCTCATCTTTCTAACAAACAGGTGAGCGATAGTTCAGTTGTTGTTCAGATGAATAAGAATGGTGTTATTGGTTAATTTTATTGTGTGTGTGTGTGTGTGTGTGTGTGTGTGTTTTATTTAACAGTCATGGAAACCAAGGAAAATGGTTCAGTGGACACCAAAAAGTAAGTGTATGCTATATCAATATGATAGTCTCTAATAAATCTTTAAAAAGTAAATACTTATTGTTTAAATGCTGAAAATGTTAGTTTAAAAAAAAAGGATTTTAAAAGAAAGACTTGTTGCACTTCGTTTTAATTGTCACTTTTAGACATTCTTGTGGTGGCCGAGAGAGCTTAGCATGCTGCAATTTAAGAAAATGCATGCATTTACAAAAAACACCAGCAAATTTAAAAAAGATCTGCATCAGTTTGACAGCACACAGGCTGCAAATTTCCACAACGCAAAGCATTTTTTAAAAAAAATGTGCTGCATTTTCACACAACTCAAACAAACTAATAAAATGCATTGTATTTTCCTACAACACAGACAAACAGACAATTTACGAAAACGTGCTACATTTTCTCACAACACTTTAAAAAAGCACGGAACACAACGGAAGTGTTTCAAGGGGACCCTAAAACGTGACGGATCCAGCTATTTAAGTTATGGGCTGCGTCTGAAACCGCATACTTCCATACTGTATAGGGAAATTACCAACCTATGTCACATGGGTTAAACCGGTTGCGAAAAAGACAGGTTGCAGTAGCAAACATGTCGTGTTGTGCGGTAGGATGCCAAAATCAAAAGTCCAAAAATAGAAAACTTAAATTTTACCGTACACTACACTGCTTTTAATGCCAACCACAGACATTTTTGCTAACAGCCATCATAAGAGCTGAATGGAGTGAGGATCTAATTAAAATTCTTGACTCTGCAGTTCTCATTTTATACAGGTAAGTTCACCCTATGCTGACTCATACACATTACTCGTTTTTGATTGCAGCATTGATTTCAGCAAAAACAGTTAAAAAGGGTTAATTAAACAGTGGACACTGAATGCTTAGAATGAAATATAAAAATCTAAGTTCACATACCCTGATATGCAGGTGCATTTCGCTGTCAGAATGCAGTTGTTTTGCTTGATGATTACGCTGGCCTTGGCTAGGCAGAACCTCAGTTTTTAGCACTACAAAGTTTTGAATCTGGTAATCATGGCATATTATTTCTTGCACATGACCACGCAGAACACAATTGTAGGCATCCAAAGACTTGGATTTTAACTTCTCTCTTGTAAAATCATTTGGAGTTTCAAAGAGATAGTTGTATATTTTGGGCTAGATGCTTGGCCATTTCGTCTTATCCAATATCCATTGGGAGGGTGCTATCGCAAATGGACGAACGCCACTCACTTTAACATAAAATTTTCGAAATAACTACGCTTATCACTGGGTAACAAGCTGTTATAGTATGCTAAAAGCATTATGTAAATATTATATATAATATGTATTCAGAATAACTTATCTCTAATACAACAACAAACTCTGAACCGCATCGGATGCCATTCCCTCTCTGTAAATGCTAGCGCTCCCGTTTTTGTTTTTTTTTCCAATCTCAATGCGTGCACATCTTGAATGTTTACAAACCGGTAATTTGTCTAAAGTACGCTAAAATCAGTATGCGAACTGAGTAATATGTCCAAATTCATAGAATTCGAAAATCAGTATGCAAGAAGTACCCGGATGACCTACTACTTCTGGTGAGATTTTGAAGTGCGCATCCCATGCAAGCTGTGCTATCCCATGATGCCCCACGAGAGAAGTAATGAATGGGAGTGAAGCGACGCAACTGACTTTGGAAGGTCACGTGATCATGTTAAAATGGCGGATGTAGTATGCCTGAATTCCATTCATACTGCTCACATTCATACTGTATAGAATATCCTTTTCGGTAACACTTTATAATAACTACACACTTTGAATCATTTATAAAGCAATAGCATCTAGTGAATTCATAATTTGTTAAGCATTAACTCTACATTAACAAACGTTAATAAGCAGTTTATAACTGCAGCTACAAATGCTCTATTCTTGACTTAAAACCACATTTATAATGTGCTTAATAATTGTGCTTTCATAATTTGTGACTGGTTGATTTTTCATAACTAAATTAAGTATTGCATTATTTACAAACCATTTGTGTTTAAGAGTAGTTGGAGGATTTTAAGACCATTCAGAATGCATTAGTAAATGATTTATAAACTATAGAAATGAACATTTATATCTTATTATTCAGGCATATACTAATGGTTACTATGTATGTTAATAAATGCTTTATTACCTCAACTTCATGCAGTTTTGTGACTTAATCTAAAGTGAGGACTATTTATGCTTTATAAATCCCTTATAAATGACAATTAAATGCTTGGTATCAAATTATAAATAATCTTTGCAATCTAAGTAAATTTACTGTAAAGTTTAACCTTTACTGAATAACAGGGGTGTCAAAATACGACATACAATTGAATAAAACAACAACAATATAATAATTTAACATAAAAATATAATAGGATGCAATGTTTAAACTCTACAGTAATTTTATTTTAGATAAGGTTGCAAAGATTTATTTTTCATTTGATAGGGTTTCATGTGTGTCTCTTCAAATGAATAGAAATGAATTATGTCGTTTCTGTCCTTTTTCCCTGTTTGGAATATAACTGAATCATTAATTGTCATTTATAAGGGATTTATAAAGCATAAATAGTCCTCACTTTAGATTAGGTCACAAAACTGGATGAAATTGAGTTAATAAAGCATTTATTACCATATACATTAACCATTAGTATATGCCTGAATAATAAGAATTATAAATGTTAATTTTAATAGTTTATTAATCATTTACTAACTCATTCTAAATGATTTTAAAAAACCACCAACTATGCATAAATAACGGGTTTGTAAATAATGCAACACTTAATTTAGTAATGAAAAATGAATCATTAACAAAGTATGAAAGTACAATTATTAAGTATATTATAAATGTGCTTATAAGGCAAGAATACAGCATTTGTAGCTTCAGTTATAAACTGCTTACTAACATTTATTAATGTAGAGTTAATGCTTAACAGATAATGAATTCCCTATTTGCTAATGCTTAATAAATGGTTCATAGTGTGTAGTTATTATAAAGTGTTACCTACTTTTCTTATGGCCGAGTATTAGTTTTAAATTCAAATGTAGTACCTACTGAGTAGCAGGCGGTTTCAGATGCAGCCATGGTTATTTAGGCAAAAAAATTGTGTATGTGTTGTGAGGATTGCAGCACGTGTGGACGAAGAGCTTTTCTTAATTTGCTGGAGTGTTTTGTTATTGCATGTGTTTTCTTTAATTGCAGCTCGGTAACATTCTGTTGATTATAGGGATGTGTTCACACATGGCAGGTTTGGGTAGACTCTTTCTTTACTGTTTGTGTGGTTCGTCTCAAATAGATTGTAATTTGATGGAGTGTGTAGTGTAAAGATAAAGGTCTTAAAAAATATATATGATCATGATAGTATGAAATGAATTGAACTATGGATTAGTTGGCAATTTAAAAGGTGAACTATGAATGTTTTACCTGTGTGAACTGAAATTTGAATAAGTTTATGAGAAGTATGAACCAGCACAACTAGACCAGAGACATTGTTGTGCATCAAAATTCTTCATCTGAAACACTGAAACATTGAAACGCTCCCTGAAATACATAATGCACTGTGAAACCAGGGAGCATCGATGTTCACTTTATTCTCTTAACAGAATTCTAAAGTGCAAATTATGAATGACATGAGCCAAACCACAAAACATAACAATAAATAAGGCATTAAAAAATAAGAAACTGTTAGCTATTTATATTTAACTGTAATATTTAACTGTTAATGAACATAGTTAGACTGGCACAGAACAATCTAGCAAACATTTGTTACAGATTAATATGTTGTTAATATATAAAAAAATCAAATTATTTATCTATAATGTACTTTTAAAAAGTTGTTATTAATGTTGTACAATAAAGATGTTCTCTGGACACCACAAGTGTCTAAATGTATAGTAAACCAAGCTCATCAGTGCCCGAATTTGTGTACACAACCTGATTCATGACTTCTGGAGATAGGGAGCTGATTGAGATGCACTCAATATGTTTAAAGTGGACAGTGAAAATAAAGTTTGATCTGTTCACGTTTAAATAATGTGTGGAGTTTGCATGTTCTCCCCGCGTTCGCTTGGGTTTCCTCCGGGTGCTCCGGTTTCCCCCACAGTCCAAAAACATGCGGTACAGGTGAATTGGGTGGGCTAAATTGTCCGTAGCGTATGAGTGTGAATGAATGTGTGTGGATGTTTCCCAGAGATGTGTTGTGACTGGAAGGGCATCCGCTGCGTAAAACATATGCTGCATAAGTTGGTGGTTCATTCCGCTGTGTTGACCCCAGATTAATAAAGGGACTAAGCCGAAAAGAAAATGAATAAATGCATTTATTTACAATACAGTTTGTAAAGTCATATTTTCTGTCTTTTAGTAGATATACAGCATTATATGGTAGACATGCTTTGTTTACAGGGTTCATACACATTTGAACTACTAAAATTCCATGACTTTTCCCTGATTTTTCCAAGACTTTCAAGTAAATTTTCATGACCTAATGTTTCATGCAATGTCTACATATGAGTGGTAAAAAACTATACATGTTAAAATGTATTACAGCATATCGTAAAACATGCAACAATCTATTTAGTTTCAATTTATATTTATTCAATCATTTTCTTTTCTGCTTAGTCCCTTTATTGATCTGGGGTAGCCACAGCGGAATGAACCGCCAACTTATCCAGCATATGTTTAACGCAGTGGATGCCCTTTCAGCTGCAACCCATCACTGGGAAACATCCATACACACTTACCTACTCACACACATACACTACAGACAATTGTAGCTTACTCAATTCAGCTATAGTGCATGTGTTTGGACTGTGGGGGAAACTAGAGCACCCGGAGAAAACAGGCAAACACAGAGAACATGCAAACTCCACACAGAAATGCCAACTGACCCAGCCGAGGCTTGAACCAGTGACCTTCTTGCTGGGCGGCGATTGTGCTACCCACTGTGTCACCATCACGCCCAATTTATATTTATATGTATGTAAAGTTTATTTAGATAATGCTTACACCGCACTAATAATGTGAGAGTATGTGAGTGGCCAAGGACAGAAAAGACTTAAAGACAACTAACCAATATTCAAGTATACAGATTTCTGTTTTCCATGACTTTTCCAAACCTTTGTGTGTTTTTCTGATTTTCCAATTAGTGGATTTAGATGGATTTGCATTGTAAACATTAAATAAATAAAAGCTATTATTTTTATGTCATATATTAAGTTTTAGGTTACGATACTTCCAAAATAATTCTGCATAAAGTTAGACTACTGAAATGGAGGCGATCAGTCTGTGGCACTGCAGAGGTGTTATAAAAGACCAGATTGCTCTGATAGCGGCCTTCAGCTCTTCTGCAATAGATATATATATCTATATCTATATCTTACTGTGTGTGATAGCCTGATATGGATATAAAACATTTAAATGGTATTACAAAGTCATTTCCCTGGATACCTTTTTAAAGTACAAATGAAATCAAAACTAACCATATGATTTAGTTAGCTCACAATGCTAGTTTTGTGGATCAACAATTCATCTGTGCATGTCATTAAGAAAAATAAAACGTTTGCCCTTGTAAACTTTAATTGAAATATGAAAATGCACTTTTTTTCAGTTAAATTGTCAGATTACGTATGTTAGGTTGTAATAACTCTCTTGAAACAGTTTCCCGATCTTTCAGAATGAAATGCCTACTTTTACTACATCCAATCAGTTTACAGTAGAAAAAACAAGCCACTCCCACTGTTTTCTCATTTAAAATTCGGTTTCACTAGGAACTGCGTCACAATACGGACAAAAAAAAAATTGGATGTCACTTCCGGTTCATGTGGACTTTAAGGGATGTTTTTAACTGCACGTTTAAACCAAATAAAGTCATATCACACATCTTGCGGATTATACAGGCATATAGTATTTGATTAATTGCTATTAATGTATCATATAAAGATTTTTCTCTCCCTAAATAGTTCTGTGGAGAATGGGCAGCTTACTGATCCAGCTCACTGGGCCGTAGCGGATGTGGTCAATTATTTTAAAGCTACAGGGTTTGAGGAGCAAGCCAACGCTTTCCAAGATCAGGTAGAGCTCCATATCAAATTCACAACATTTTAAAAATGATTTATGACAAGTTGTTTATTGATAATCAAGTTGCATACTTTCAATTATTTACTTGTTTTATTAGTTGAGTTTTTATCAAATTTGTGTATTTATTGTACTGTATGTGATAATCATGTGCTAATGTATGTGCTAATGTAGTATTATGACTTGCATTCATGACATGAATAAGTTTTAAAGAGCCCCTATTATACATTAAAAAGGGTCATATTTCGTTTTTTTATGGGTCTCCAACAACAGGCTGATATGCATGCAAGGTCATAAAAGACTTTCATGGTCTTATAATTTGCTTTTATTTTTACCTAATTATCCAAGTAACTCCCATATGAATCGTTCAGCAATTTATTTGTTCCCAAACCCCTCCTTAGCGCCTCTGCGCTAATTGGATCGATGACAGCCTGTTGCGATTGGTCGACAGCGTTCAGCTTCATAGGAAACTTACTAACACCACAGTAAACAGTACCCGGTTCTCAACAGTTTTATTCAGACACCTCACTCCCGAAAGCAGTGCAGTTAAACACCACAAATGCATTTAAATCCGTAAACAAAGCAGCACGTGTTGCGTTTTTAACGATTTATTTCGCCACTTCTTTTCGCAATCCGGCCTTAAGCTGAATAAAAAATAATAATAATGCCAACATTAGCCTATATACTCTGTCTACATTATGCATTTATGATTTAATTCATATTTAGTTATAATTTAAAAACCCTTTACTCACCAAGATTAGGCTTTGCACGTGTTTTTGTGGAGGAACATTTTTTTTAATCCACTGTAGCTTTAGCGCTTTAACAAGTTTTGGGTAGGATTGTTTGTTCATCTTCCACCAGCCAAGAACATCCATTCTATTTTCCATGACAGCAATTTTAATGTAGTGAGTGACCTCGTCATTTTCCCTGTGAGTTTGCTGGACATTTTCCCACTCTGCAAATTTGCTTTTTGCATCACCTTTGCAGGGATGGGTTTTGATGTTGTAACAAACGATTTGATTGCTTTCTTGTGATGATTAATTTAATTGTGAAATTTTACCATGTTATATAAAAACATAAACACTTTGTTTGATGTCATAGAACATATTTTTACCTGCAGTTTTACCCAATCCGTTTGCACAATTTGATTATTATCATCATATCCAAATACTTTAAATAATATTATAAAATAATTATAATATACTCCATTGTTTATTGTTTTTAGAAAATATCTAAAATTTCTTTTTTCAGATAGGCCTTTGTAAAATTAAAGTTCAAAATGGCTTAAAGCAGTTTAATTCATTTATATTATACTATATATTCCTAAATCATTATAGCTTTAGTTTGTTTTATATTGGTTTATTTAATGTTTTTAATTATATCCAATATTTGTATAGCTTTAAATGATTTCAATATAGCTTAGGCTATTTTATCAAGACCTATGAAATTGTGTTGGGTCTACAAATGTGGACATGTAATTTGTAAAGTTTTATGCCTTTCTGTTGTTTTCATATGTGAATACAAATATGTATTTATTATCTCCAAAATAAAGAAAGACACCCAGCCGCTCGAGGCATCGACGGCCTCTCACACACAAATATATGCATTTAAACATGTACAAACACAACTGAGTTAATGGAAAAGCGGTTGTTCCTTGCGCCACCTGGTGGCTATTGTGTAAAGCACAAAAATGTTTTTTTTATGAAAAGGCGTCATTTGCGGCTGCAGTACTGCGCATGACTGCGCGTGACAAATTGCAGTACTGTGCGTAAAGAAACACACGTTCTCAGTAGCCACATCTGTATGCATGTATTTTTGCCTGTGACTGAGCATTTCAAGAGAGTTTAAAACATTTATGCGCAAAATTTGAGTGTAACAAAGATTAATTGTATTTAATTATTTATACAGAATTTATCAAATTTATGCCACAAAAATGTTCTTCTTACTTTAATTTTTGTCTTGTTTCTAGTCTAAATATCTACATTTCAAAGCAAAAACAATATTATTTTACTTCCCACATTGGCAGATAGTTTTGCTTGTTTTTAGGAAAAACTTTTAATTTTGACAATATTTTTTATTTTTTTTTTACTTTGTACAATCACAGCTAGATGTTTGAAATATGTAAACAGTTTTATGAAGCGATGCAAATTTCCCACTGTTAAAGAACATAGTTTTTTTATTTTTTGATAATAGTCCCATTTTACAAGTCCCCTAGAGTTAAACAGTTGGGTTTTACCATTTTTTTTATCTATTTAGCCGATCTCTGGGTCTGCCGGGAGCACTTTTTGCTTGGGTTAACATAAACCTAACACCAAATTTTGTCCTAATGAGCATTAAAAGTTAGGAATCCAATCTAATGCTTTCATTATAATGTTTGATGGCTGCATTTGTAAAGTGACACCTGTTATTTAATGTAATGAACCAAAAATAATAATCTAAATAAATAAGAGATTCATTCGTTGCTCTTTAATCAGAATTTGTCAGTTATACAGTGAAGAAAAGGTTAATGAGATTTGGTAACTTCATTCTGTTTCATTATGATAGCTATTAATTTTATTAAGCTGAACTGTTTGCTAATTTATTTTCTGCTAATGTATACTATTTATTTTTTCTTTTTTAAATAACAATAATAAAACATATTACTGACCATTTAACTGTGCACTTTAAATACGAAATCCCTTTTTTTTCAGTGAGATGCTGATTAAATAGACCAGGGGTTCTCAACCTTTTGCAACCGAAATGAGTCCTTCAGTGGACAGTAGCAGCCTCCGAAATGAGACTCAGATTCAGAGTTCCACATGAGGTGGTTATTAATTAACAAGAAATATAAATATTACGAATGTAAACATTAGGTGAGCAGGTTACAATGTAACCCTGTTTTCTAACAACACACTACGTGATGAGATTTGCAGTGATGAACTATTTGGCTGTTTGCACCAGACTAAACATGACAGAAATGTAAATACAGCCATTCAAAAGCACAGAATAGTGCACTCACTGCACTCCAACCAAATGGTAAGGTTTACAATCTAATTAATGCATATTAAACCTCTTTAACATTATTAATTGTACATGCGGAATCACTGATATGTGTTGGTTTACACTAAGTCACAGTTCTAAAGTTCAATTTCAAACTGTTAATTTTATTTTTAAGGTCTGAGATAAATTATCTGCTGCTGCTTTTAGTAGTATGGCAATAGTAAAATGACATTCATGCTCACATTATTAGCATTTAACACTGAATAAAGCACATGAGGTTTACCTCAGGTGATTATTGTCAGTTTTCTGTTGATCAGCAGCACAAAAAAACACCAAAAACTGGTTAGAACAAAAACTCCTTTTAATATGAAAAATATTCCCTCTTTCGCATGCTGTTGCTTTTATTTAGAACACAGTTTAAATTAGCCTTTAGGCTCAACAGCTAGGCTTGCTCCTGTTGGTGTTGTCAATCTGGCAACCTACGCTTGCATCTGTTTCTCCACTCGTTCAACCACTGGGTGTCAAACTTACATACTCCATCTTTAACCAAATTTTACCATCATTTCAGTTATGAAGCACATGCACTAATCATAGTTTAACCTCTTAACTGTCAGCTCACATTTGTAATTCACACTTTCAATTTTTAGGTGATATATATTTATATTATATATAGTTTGTCATCAAGGGGTTAAATAAAAAATGTTGTTTTTATACAGTAGTTTTAAGCTGTGTTATAAATTGAGTCAGACATTAAATTAAAATAAATAAATTTGTTGTTGCTTTTATCTTAATGCCTGTCTTAATAAACATCTGCTTCTCTACAGGAAATCGATGGCAAATCCCTTTTATTAATGACTCGTAATGACGTTCTGACTGGACTTTCAATAAAACTGGGTCCTGCACTGAAGATATACGAGTATCATGTGAAGCCTCTCCAAACCCAACACTTAAAAAGTAACGTCTCTTAGCCGCTGCCGCTGCATGGACACATGGAAGACAATCACAGCAGGGTAACTGCAGACAGAACTAACACATTTTATGCATCTTGAAGAAACACACACACACAAACACACACACACACACACACACACACACACACACACACACACACACACACACACACACACAGTGAATTATTGCTTTTAAAGTCTCGTTCCGCATTACAGGCACACTTACTGTTTTCACTTTACCTTTGTTTAATGGTGTGTTCGTTCAGATTTTGATTTTGTGTGCTTGTACATAACTCATTATTGGTTTTAAGGTTATATGCTTAGTTAAAAAAAATTAAACTGTGATGTAAAATTGGAAAAAAAAAATGAAACTCTACCTTTGAATATGTTTCAGTGTAACGCATGATGAAGTATGTTTAAAGGCAAGTGGGAGGGACTTTCATGTCACAGTTAATTTTATAGGTTTGTTGGTGGTTGTTTTCCTTTTTGGTTTTTATAATCTCTTGATATCATCAGCACAAATGATCAGATGTTCAGAAAATGATAGATTTGCTGTGGTTTACAGCTATAAATGCTCAATGGATGACGGGTTTGTTTGCAGGAATGCTGCCAGGATGACAGGCCTTTGAGCTGTTATAAATTCTGTTTATTTATTTCATTCTGTAACTAACAGTGTGATTCCTAATGGATTGGTGAATTGTTGTTGTTGACGGATAGACGCTGCAAATCTAAAGCAGTTTGTGATACAGGGTGCTTTAAAAAGATGAAACGAATGTGAGTGTAGCCTGCAATAAATGGTGCTTTTTCAAATTGCTGACAAAAAAATTGAGTTCTTGATTGTCATTGAAGTGCTTTTTTTATTTCCTTTGGATGTGTGGTATTCAGGGGCGTTGCTGGACATAAAGCTCTACTGGGGCACCCCCCCAAAAAAATAAAAATAAAATAATAAATACAAAAAAATCTATCAGGAGGCATGCTTAGTAAGATCACCATCATATTGTTTAAACTTTAGTTTTGTCGACTTGCAAAACTCACTGCGTGCCGTTACGTCCACATAAAAGACTGTTAATGCCGGTTTTACAACGCATGAGCTGCGCATGAGCAGCGGGGATTTTTTTCGGCATGCATGTTAACAACCGAGACTCGCACTGAGAGAAGAGCAGCGCGTCAAGGTCCAGCAGGAGCGGTGTGTGAGGTGCGCGGGTGTTGTTTTCTGCGCACATGCAGAGATGCGTCAGTTTGCTTTTTGATTAAACTACACTGCTTTCACCAGCGTTGGTTCGGTTGCACACAGAATAACGTCTTTATTCCTTGATTTCCCATCTTAATACATACACTTGCATATGAAGTAAATCATATCTCAGCATTTACTGGGGCACTGGCGATTTATACTGGGGCACGTGTCCCAGTAAATTGGGTCTAGCGACGCCCCTGGTGGTATTTGAGTAGTATATCAAAAAGTATTGTTTATTATCGTTTAGTATCTATTATTTTAAGTTCTTCTAAAATAATTTTACTTTTTATATCTCTACATTAAGGTTATGAAGCTAATGATAATCATGGTTATTAAAGGTGCTGTACCTGTATGTCAGTTTTTGACTTTTCTAATGCATAAAATTGCCATCATATGTTAGCAGATATTCAAGAAACATGCCAAGTGAACATACTTGTTTATCTGAAAAAAATGCTAAATTCAGATATTCTGCTTTGAAAATGTGTTACGTGCTGGAATGGCTGTCTTAGTTTTGCTCCGTTTAACCCGCCCAATGAGAGTTTAGCCAATTATACAGGGAGTGCAGAATTATTAGGCAAATGAGTATTTTGACCACATCATCCTCTTTATGCATGTTGTCTTACTCCAAGCTGTTTAGGCTCGAAAGCCTACTACCAATTAAGCATATTAGGTGATGTGCATCTCTGTAATGAGAAGGGGTGTGGTCTAATGACATCAACACCCTATATCAGGTGTGCATAATTATTAGGCAACTTCCTTTCCTTTGGTAAAATGGGTCAAAAGAAGGACTTGACAGGCTCCGAAAAGTCAAAAATAGTAAGATATCTTGTAGAGGGATGCAGCACTCTTAAAATTGCCAAGCTTCTGAAGCGTGATCATCAAACAATCAAGCGTTTTATTCAAAATAGTCAACAGGGTCACAAGAAGCGTGTGGAAAAAGCAAGGCGCAAAATAACTGCCCATGAAATGAGAAAAGTCAAGCGTGCAGCTGCCAAGATGCCACTTGCCACCAGTTTTGCCGTATTTCAGAGCTGCAACATCACTGAAGTGCCCAAAAGCACAAGGTGTGCAATTCTCAGAGACATGGCCAAGGTAAGAAAGGCTGAAAAACGACCACCACTAAACAAGACACACAAGCTGTAACATCAAGACTGGGCCAAGAAATATCTCAAGACTGATTTTTCTAAGGTTTTATGGACTGATAAAATGAGAGTGAGTCTTGATGGGCCAGATTGATGGGCCCGTGGCTGGATCGGTAAAGAGCAGAGAGCTCCAGTCCGACTCAGACGCCAGCAAGGTGGAGGTGGAGTACTGGTTTGGGCTGGTATCATCAAAGATGAGCTTGTGGGGCCTTTTCGGGTTGAGGATGGAGTCTATCATCAAATGTGAGATTTACAAGGAGGAAAAACAGTACACCTCTCTGAACAGTGTCTGGGAGGCTGTGGTTGCTGCTGCACGCAATGTTGATGGTGAACAGATCAAAACACTGACAGAATCCATGGATGGCAGGCTTTTGAGTGTCCTTGCAAAAAAAGGTGGCTATATTGGTCACTGATTTGTTTTTGTTTTGTTTTTGAATGTCAGAAATGTATATTTGTGAATGTTGAGATGTTATATTATAAATAATTGAAATGGGTATATATTTGTTTTTTGTTAAGTTGCCTAATAATTATGCACAGTAATGGTCACCTGCACACACAGATATCCTCCTAAAATAGCTAAAACTAAAAACAAAGTAAAAGCTACTTCCAAAAATATTCAGCTTTGATATTAATGAGTTTTTTGGGTTCATTGAGAACATGGTTGTTGTTCAATAATAAAATTATTCCTCAAAAATACAACTTGCCTAATAATTCTGCACTCCTTGTATTTTAGCACCCCAGGTTGCTAAGGTGGAAAACAGTGTTTTTCATTCAGTCAGTCATGAAGGCTCTCAAAGTATGCATCCGCAAACAAAATGGGATTTCTGGTTGACAGTAGCAGCCTCCGAAATGACACGCATATTCAGAGTTCTACATGAGATGGTTGTTAATTAGCAAATTAATATAAATACTACAAATGTAAACATTAGGTAAGCAGGCACACTACGTGATGAGAGCGATAAGTAATCTGGCAAACAAAATTTTGAATTTTGAATACAGCCATTCAGAAGCACAGAATCGTGCACCCACTGCACTCCAACCACTCCAACCAAATAGTAGGGTTTACAATCTAATTAATGCATATTAAACCTCTTTATTATTATAAAATATACATGCTAAATCACTGACATGCAGTGGCTTGCACAGAGTCACAGTTCTAAAGTGCAATTTTAAACGGTTTATTTTATTTTCAAGATCTGAGGTGAACTATCTGCACTGCTTTCAGTAGTATGGCAATACATGTCATGTCAAATGATGTTATTAGCATTTAACACTAAATAAAGCACATGAGGTGTGCCTGAGGTGATCACAGTTTATCCTGTTGTACACCTGTAAGAAATAGAAGCCTTTTCTAAAATAGAAATTTCAGGTGCTGTTAAAAACTTCTTTAAACAAGAAAAAGTAGAAGACTGATCCATCATTAACCATATATGGTTCGCACTTTGCATAGATCAGGGGTCTCAAACTGCCGGCCCGCAGGACTTTTGCGGTCCCTCCTCCCTGCAACTGGCGTCAAAAATATAATGAGATTCTGCCCCCCCAGGGCTCGACAGTGCGACCATTTCCCTCGCATTTGCAACTAAAAATAGACGTTTGCGAACTGGAAAATTTATTTAGTCGCACATGTGCAATTTATTTTTATTATTATTATTTTTTCTTCTTTTTTAATACGCTCGATTGATGACTGGATTCACTCTGCGACGGTAAAATAACATGCTCTTCACACTAACTTATGGTCCATTACGTTGGAAATCTATTGTGACTGTAGCGCATGCTGATGCTATCAACAACAGCACATCTCTACAGGTTTATTTACTTCACGTCAATCGGTCTTTACATTGTTTTGTATACATTGATAAGCAACGCATGGCATCGAATAGCAGCGTGTCACACAACGTGCAAGCCTCATAGAAAACGTCTACAATTCGGCCAAGCATGGCACATCTAGTGTGAGACCCAATTTAACATCAGCGCTTCCCACACAGACTTTACCTGGGCGGCCCGGTTTTGTGTTTGCGAGAAACTGAGAACACTTTGCCACTTTTGCTCTGCATGCAGACCCACAGAGACGCACTGGATACAGAACTGCTGTTCTGACTTTGGTAGCAGCTTTGAGATCCAGCTCATTTTTTGGGGTGACAATACAGTACAGGCTGTGTAAGGCCTCAACTCCGGAGGGGGGCACCATCTCGGTTGCTCAAAAAAAATTATTAACATTTATTTAATAATATTAACTTTAACTGAGTAAGATAAATTGATAATATGTTGTTAAATACATTAAAAATGTTCATTTTATGACGAACACAAAAACAAACATGTGACGTCATTTTTCCATGTACGCGCATAGACGCGTGTGCGCAGCGCGGTCCGGTCCACTTGTTGCAGCTGCTAGCAGTATGTAATTATAATTGATGCCCGGGAAAAGACAACAGCAGTCTGGAGCCAAGAAGAGGAAAACAGTACAAGATGAATCGCGTGCATCACTTTCAGGTAACATATCCACAAATCTGGAACACATATTTTGGTTGTTTAAGTAGATTAGTGATCTAACGTTTAAACTGCCAAAACTGCACCAATTTGCTTTATTTGTTGTTGTTTACGTTCAGTTTCTTGCTTGCGGCTATGCATTGTGCTTAAACTATGACAGGACATGTTCTATGACTTTTCGCGTTTGCCCCTCCTCCCCATGTTGCTGATAAATACACAAACTCAAATCATTTTTATTAACTTGTGCAATAGTTTACAATTCAGTTTGCACAACAGCTACATACAGTACATATGCATTGCACAGTGATTTCACTGTATGTATTTATTATTATATTATTGTATATTATATAATTCTTTGCAGTTATCATTGTTTATTGTTTTGTCTATTTCTACACATTTTTAATTGCTGCTGTTGTTATTGCTAGTATCACTGCAATGACAATAAAGTCTCTTTAGTCTTTATATCAGTGGATTTGCGTGTTTTTAATATGCCAGTTTTTCATTTTTTTTACATTACTATATGAAATAACAAAACTGACTCATTCTGTGATTTCTGAAAGATCAATAATATAAAATGAGTCAAATTACTGTAAGCCACAAGCCATAAACCATTTTTATTGCATGAATTCACTAATGATGATTTTTTGTTTAAAAATACACTCATTTTAATTCACTTTTTAATTCCTATAAACCACAAAAGTCTTTGATTTATACTGACAGCAAGGCTCAGTGTTTGTCACCATAGATTATAGTGCAAATAAATCCACATTGTGGCTGTAGTTTAGACACATTGTGAAGAGTGCTGGACTAGCCCATTGTTTTAATGGTATGTCCTGTGTTTTTTTTTCTTTAAATGACTAATTTCTTCTGTATTGTACATGGAGGTTCAATGCTGAAATTTGTCACAAAAGAAGATGAGGTGGAATCACCAGCACTGCTCCAGAGGCACCAGCAGCTGCACAGGTACAGACACAGGATGCAGCACTGAGGACCGTCCATCTTTACAGGTACAGAGAGGGTTTATTCCTTACCTTTTGTAAATGTTTGAAATTGGGAGAACACGTCAGTGTTTATTTTGATGTAAACTATTATTTTGTAATGTTAATATTTGAATGTTTAAGTAGAATTTTGAGTGTTTAAATGCATATGTATGTATATAAATAAATAAATACATGTTTAATACATGTTAATACATGTTATATTTGTGGGTTTTAGTTCCTCTGTGGGGGCACCACAGTAAAATTTCGCATAGGGCACCATTTTGGCCAGCAGTGGCCCTGTGACAATACATTCTCTTTTCCCCGGACATGTCCGAAATTGTGCTTTTGCTTTCGATATTGATTGTATTCGAACCGCCAACTTATCCTACACATGTTTTACGCAGCAGATGCCCTTCCAGCCACAACCCATCACTGGGAAACATTCATAAACACACTTTCACACACACACACACTACGGACAATTTAGCATACCCAATTCACCTATACTGCATGTATTTGGACTGTGGGGAAAACTGGAGCACCCGGAGAAAACCCACGCCAACACGGGGAGAACATGCAAACTCCACACAGAAACGCTAACTGACCCAGCCGAGGCTCGAACCAGCGACCTTCTTGCTGTGAGGCGAAAGTGCTACCCACTGCGCCACCACGTTGCCGCAGCTTAAATTATAAATATTAAATACTATTTAAGCTGTTATACAGTAAAATAAACCTATTGTACTTATTTTATTCAAATGAATGAAACTGCTTTGCCTCTAAAGATCTCCTTGTGTACATTTATTAGGCAAAAACACTATCTATTTAATATATTTTCACTGCGCATTTTTAGGAGCGCATGTGCCACTCCTGAAAAAAGCAATTTAAACTCCCCCTTCAATATGTACAATAATAAAAAAATAAGGAGTTTTGACTGCATATACTCTGGGAAAGAATGTCTGAGTGCATCAATTACATAAGGTTTCTACTTTTTTGTTGTGCTTGAATGTCAAAGCGGCCCTCCTATGAATTGTCAGTCGCTGATATGGTTCCCTGCCAATTTAAGTTTGAGACCCCTGGCCTAGATTGTGTGTGCTGAAACGTGTGTGTGTGTGGGTCTACAGGTCTTCAGCAATACAGTATAGTTCAACCACTGGATGTCAAACTTACAAACTTCACCTTTAAACAAAGACACTGTAAAGTCTGAACATACACATTTTTGGGCTATGCAAACTTAAGATTTTCATTTACTATCAATACGTGTTGATCCAGGAGTTTTCATCTCAACTTAGTTTATATATATATATATATATATATATATATATATATATATATATATATA
>CAIGQZ010032437.1:958461-977997 GCA_903798205.1 Danio tinwini | reverse complement strand
CACAATTGGTTTGAGTTATCTTCATTTATTGGGTTTTACTTTGCTCAAATAGTTTTGTGTACTCAAATGGATTAAGTTCACAGTACTCATTAGGATTAGTTTTTGAACTCAAATGGTTTGAGTTACTTTTTCTTATTGGGTTTTACAGTGAGGGAAAACCACCAACAATAAAGAATGCATGATTATATGGTGTCATTTCTTTGCAATCAAAAAAAGTCATTATTATGCTGTGTTCACACCAGACGCGGCATGCGCGAATAAATCACGCTATTCGCGTGCAAATAGATGCGTAAACATTTTGAGTTTACTTGCTTCATTTGCTCGTCAAAAAATTCACTTTACATTATATGCAGATTTCGATCAATCAATCAATCTGGATTTTATTGTGATAGTAGCTGTGCTTTATGTGCTTTAGGAAGGCTTAAAAACTGCGTAAATACGTTTGGTGCCATGTCTGATTCCACTAGATCCTTTCAGAGGTGCACCCAGCTCTGTGAGTTCATCAACTGCTCCAGAAACTGTACCTGGATGATGGAGGCTTTCAGCGGTGCTTGTGACTAAGTCGAGCCCAGTTTGATGAGCTGTTGTCCGGTGTTGGAAAGAGTATTTTCTCTCGGGACACCAACAACAGGCACTATGTCATAATTACAGAGCAATAACTACAGAGCAAGCTCCTTGATTGGTTAACATGGTGCGAATGTCTGCTGAAGTTCAGATTTTCCAACTCGATTTGAAAAATCTAAAAAGCGATGTGCGCGTTAAGCATGTCAAATGTACAAAACGTTCAACTGGTGCTGCCGGATGTCTATTCGCATCTTTGCATTGACTTAGCTTAAATTTATTGCGCTTGACGCTTCATCCATGTTTGGTGTGAAAGCACCAAAATAATAGAAGTCAATGGGGAAAAAACTGCCACAAACATAATGAAAGTGTAACAAATTTGCTCATTGTTTTGTTGAGTTTTTTTCTAAGCATTTTCTCAAAATATGTGTTAACAAAAGTTACACAATGACTTTAAACATCAGTCTGACTTACCTCTGGAATTCTGTCAAGTACCAGGAGTTGTGTATCATAGAGAGTTTTCTGAACAGAGGGGGAGTATTCCCCACGATCGTAGGGTCCTGCAAACTTTTGAATGACGGTATCCTTAACAGCTTTCCTACAAGGGAATTGTACAGAAGTAATGCATATGTGTATTGCACATTTAAATGATTTGCGTTTCATTATGGCATGTTTTAAAGTGTTTCATTCACCATGCAGCGTCAAATGCCACATTTATCGTGTTGTAGCGCCATCTTGCATAGACAGAAGTACAGAAGAATCTGTCTTTTGCATCAGTCAGAGTGGTGAAACGGTCTCGCAAAAAGCCCTCAAATCCAGTTTGCGTAGTCTTCAGTACCTTCATGTCTTTTAGACCACTGTGAACCACTGGAGTCTCTGAGAAAAACAAAATATTAAATTAAATACATTTGCCGAAATAAAGCAATACTAGTTGTTCTCTTAGTAGACCACTTTCGCTTGTCGACAATCTCATTTGTACTCACTACTCAGATGTTGTTCGGCTTCACAGAAGCGCAAAGCCTCAGGGCAGTGAATAAAAGCATGGTTGTGCTCAACTCCATTCTGTTAAACACACAAAAAAAGTGTTAATCAACTACACAATATGACATGAAAGTCTGCACAACAACTTCAAAACAGAGGATTGTACCATGAAGCTCCATTAGCTGGCTAGCCAGTTAAGTTTCAGTTTAGTTTGCACCTCTTTTTTTTTTGCCATGGTATTATAGAGCAGCTAAGCTACCTTTATGGTACCTAAAACCCAGAATTGGTGCAAACTAAACTGAAACTTAACTTGCTAGCCAGCTAATCCAGCTTTGTGGTACAGGCCACTGGACTACTAACAATTTGCAAGATTTTAAAATAAGACACTGACAAAATTTTTGATAAAAATCAATTTTAACAATCTAAGCACAAAGTCTTAATCGCATGGCACAAAAGCATTAAGGCCGTGTCTGAATCCACTTTTGTTATTTTAAGAATGAAAAAATATGGTCTGCGCCCTGGTGCATGGTCTAACAGGGTTGTGCTTATTCTCTTAATGAGTTATGGGTGTGTTTTGAGCATAACGTTCATTAAACCAATCAGAGTCTCATCTCGCATTCCCTTTAAGAATCAGCTGTGTCCCGCCATGGCGCATTTGCTGTTTACATGGGGGACTTTGTAAGTGGAAAAACGTATTGCTTCACTGGGGAGAAAACAGTTAAACAAACCATCTGCAGCACGAGGATAAAGAACGAGCTTCCTCCATTCAGCCTCTTTACTTTACTCCTTTACTTTCGTGGATAAGGAAATGGTGAAAGCTCACTCCACTGAAGAAATCCATTTGCCTACATATTTACTTTAGTTTGTTAATCGCAAAGATTTGTTTTAATTTTGTTTTATTTCTAAATTCTGTTCTAATTTCCAGCAAACGATAAATATTGAAGTGTGGTAAAAAAAAAGAAAACTATCCAAACACCGACCTATTCTTATGCCCCATATGGTCCTAAACCTGACAGATGGACAAATCTAAACTTGGTTTTATAAAAAACAAATATAAATTTGTATATAATAAATACTATTACTAATAATAATAACATTATACAAATGATAATTGTCATGAATAAACTGAAAAAACACCCTCAAGATGAAGCCTGGAGGCAGTTTTTTTTTTTTTATTTATGTAGAAAATAATATTTTTTGTAACATTTTTTATCCTTTATTTTTTTTCATATGTAAAGATATTTGTGTATCGTGTGTGTATTACAGTTTTTCTCAGTCGCGTTGGTGCATTTCTCACAACACTATTTACATTTGCGCAACAGTTAATGCATTTCTCAAAACAATTAGTCATTTGTGCATATCATAGTAGCAGTTTCTCATTCCTTCCAACAAATTGCGAATGCTTTTGGACATGCATCAATTGCTTTCATACAACTCTCTGCTGTTTTATAACATTATCATTTGCTTATGTCATGTCAGTCAAAATTAACTGAACTTGTGAATGCTGAATAGTCATTCCATATAAAACTAATAGTCCTCATTTTATTACTTGAGTCATTACATACAAAAATATTGAACTAGTTGTCAAAATTCTGTCTAAAAAAGCTACAAATTTAGCTCAACAAAAGTTTGTCTCTAAATTTATAAATTTATTTATTTAAAGCTAAATTGATCAATCTTTTTTATAATCTTTTTTGTCTAAATTGAACAATTTCATGAATGATTTACAGACCTGTGTATGTTTTAGGTTCAGTTTCAATATGTACTGCAATATTGTTTACAGTTGTGCACAGCTCCACCCAAAGGGAGTTTATGTTTGTTGTATATAAGAGTGTATTTATTATTTTGCACAATGCTGTAAATAAATTAGAATTCCAAAAAGCATATGCAGTAAAAATGTGAAACATACATATTCAGTGTCTTGTACTCAGATACCTCTCTAAATGCAGTGATGCCTAACTTTACTGTAGTTTTCAAATGGCTGTGCAAATAGTATATACTGCTGTTTGAGCATTTTCAGGAAGTGTCACTAAAATCTGACTTCTTTGCATTGGAAAAAAATACCGAGTAAAGTGTCATAATGAAAACAGGACAAAGCCATCTTGTTAATAAACAATGGTGTCAGGACTTTTCATCTTAATGACACTGACACTTTCATTGACATGAATACTTGCTTTTGAGGAATGAGCTATTCATTTTGAGCAGGTGACACTCTTTTGCAGCTTATCAACTAGGTTTTGCAGTTTGTGCTAATTGTTTTGAGAAATGCATTAATTGTTGTGCAAATGTGAATAGTGTTGTGAGAAATGCACCAAAGCCACAAAAAAAAATTGTAAGCAATGTGCATGCCTTTTTGACTCGCATAGGTGCATAACTAACACACTTTGCGCTGGACTTTAGACCAGGTTTTAGTTGGTCAATGGCGCGGTCTACTTCAGTTCCTCAAAATAGCAACACGCCAATAATGTGCCTTAAGACACCTAATTTTTAGATCAACACAATCATGAGTCCACAAAGTGGTGCAAATGGATTTGCTATTCAAACAACATGGCACAAAACTAGAAAAAATTAGGGTTGCGTTGGTCTGAAAATAGCCACAAATCGTGCCAAACACGTCTTGCACCATATTGCACTGGGTGTATGATAGGGCCCATAGACACTATTTATCTGTGCTTGCCTGCATCACATTTAAGAATTTGATGTTGACCTTCAGGGCTGCCCTATAGCTGAACACAGCTCTTCAAACCACAATAAAAGACACTCCTTTTTAAAGGCCATTTTTATTCAAATTTATCCAAACTTCTCTAGCTCTGGTGCTACTCTAAGTTTACTCTTGTTGTGTTGTTTGTGTTTTCATAGTAAATAGCTTTTTATCTTTATCAGATGTGAGTGTGCCTTCTGGTGAGTGGGCTTGACAAACCACCCGTAGAAAACACACTCTTTTATCTTTCTGACGCATTAACCAACACTTGCATCAGATTTGCACATTTGCACCAGACATGCTCTTATACAATCACTCTATTCATTAATTTTACTTCAGTTTAATCCCTTATTTATCAGTGGTTGCCACAGCAGAATGAACCACCAATTATTCCAGCATATGTTTTAAGCAGCAGATGCCTCTCCAGCTGCTACTCAGTACTAGGAAACACCCATACACACTCGCATTCACACACACACACACACACACACACACACACACACACACACACTGCAGCCAATTTAGTTAATTAAATTCACCTATTGCATGTCTTGGGACTGTGGAGGAAACCCACATGAACATGCAAACTCCACACAGAAATGCCAACTGGCACAGCCGGGACTCGAACCAGCGACTTTTTTGTTGTGAGGCGACAGTGCTAAAAAAAAAATCTAAAATTTAAACTTACACTATATTACATTATTCAATAGATTGGAGGAACTATGATGTCAGTTTTATGCAAAAACCCGGAAGTGAGTTAGCATTTTAGCAGTCCCGGTTCCCTCGTCCCAAAGTCAATGGGTTTTTTCAATGGGATTTTAGTGAAAGGGCACCTATTTCACCCCTTTTTTAAGATGTTATATTAATATTATGGTTCTTCTGAGTGTGCCAGTTTAGGTTCAGTTCAAAACACAATTCAGATTTTTTATTATGATGTGGTAAAAAGTGTCATTTTGGGGGTGTGTACACAGTTTGTTGTTTTTGGGGCGTGTTGCTTCACATGAAAATTAGTTTCGACTTCCCGCCCAACTTAACAAAGGGGCAGAGCCAAGAGCTCCTCCGCTTTGTGTATGGCTACAGACAGGCAGACTGAGAGCAGCAACATGAGTGAGAGGATCAGCATTCAACTGTACATGTACGACTCGGAAACAGACCAAGCAGAGAGTACAAAATCATTTGTGTCTTTGTATAGTTTTACAGCCAACTGTGTGCTAGTTTAAAGCTCTGAGCTTGTAGTCTACACCGAGACTAGTAACCAAGCACATTGAATTAACTTTGACTGAAGGGCATCACACACCTGATGCACTGCGACACAGCGCGCGCATGACAGTTGAAAGTATCTCACACTTGCGGCGCCAGTGTGTGTCACCTGATAGAACCTTATATTTAGAATTTAGAAATGCATGCCGCTGCTTGTTGCCGAGCCGCGCTTCTGGTGTACGACCTGCTTGAGGCTATAACTAAAGGGCGTCATACACCGGATGCGCCGCTCAGAGCAACGATACGGCACACCAGACGCGCACATTCACATGTTATTTAAAATGAAACTATTCAGATAACGCTCTGTGGCGCGGCAGAAATATGAACAGTGTCCTGAGCAGGGCCAGCGCGTCCATAGAGGCGACCTAGGTGGCAAAATAGTGAGCGAACGTGAGGCGCACGTGAGGCAACGCGCTCGCACTTTCCAGCTGCACCTAGTTAAGATGACAGGGAGCTTCTGTGACCACGGGAAATGCAAACGGCTGTAGTTTACGGAAGACACAATGAAAAGTAAACATGTATGCAAACCCACCAAAACTCACAAACACTGGCAGCGAGGAGAGCGATAACGTGGTGAATGTTGAGCCCAATGAGCCTTACATCTAAAAATAGAGCAAGGGTGTTTCTTTGGTGACGTCGATTTGACTCACGCTGAAAATGGCGGACGTGAAAACAAACTTAGCATATGGTAATGCGCACCTGTCAATCAATATTGGATACACTTCTTTAAAAAGACGGTTGCTAACAAGTTGATAAATGGGACTACAGGCGGAGTCTGAGACATTATATGATTGTATATGATAAGACCAAGATGGCGGCGCGTACACAACGCGAGGCTCTGCGTCTCTCCAGTTTCTGCAATTTTGCAGTATTTTTCCTGCTCATTTCGGGTCTGTTCGTGCAGAACAGTAATGCCTTTACATCGTACACCCGACAGGAGATCTTGGATATTGGTTTGTGCATTCCGGACAGTTTTATCAGCAATCTACGACTCATCCCAGAGATCGCCAGGACACCCGATGCTGAGCGCTCTGTCCGGCCGGGCAGAAGTGCTCGGAGACGGCGACGGGAACGTAAACAAAGACGGGGGAAGCGCGGCGGGCTAAGAGCTAAGCTAAAGCTAACACCACACCGGCTCTCTTTACCCAGCATCTTCCTCGCCAATGTACGGTCCCTGGTGAACAAAATGGATGAGATTAGACTGCGCATCAACCACAGCAAAAGATTATGGAACTGTAATGTCATGATTTTCACAGAAACATGGCTAAACAGCGGGATACCAGACAACGCTGTATCTTTAACTGAGCATCAGACATTCCGAGCAGACAGAGCGGCGGATGACTCCGGTAAGACCCGAGGCGGAGGATTATGCATTTATATTAACAAAGCGTGGTGCACAAACTCTGTCATCGTTGGGAGACATTGCTCTGTTAACCTGGAATTTCTGATGGTCAAATGCAGACCGTTTTATCTGCCACGGGAGTTCACCTCCACCTTTATAATCGCTGCTTATATCCCACCCGATGCTGATGCAAAGCTTGCTATGAATGAACTTCATGCAGCCATCAGCAAACAACAGACTGCTCACCCGGAGGCTGCTTTTATTGTTGCGGGGGATTTTAATCACTCAAACTTAAAGACAGTGCTCCCCAAATTCCATCAAAACATTTTCTATCACACACGGGGAAACAAGACTTTGGACCAGGTATACACAAACATGGCTGAAGCCTATGCTGTTACCCCCCTCCCCCACCTGGGTCAATCAGATCACCTTTCTTTGTTCCTCACCCCCCGATACTCAGCCCTCATCAACCGTGTGAAGCCATCAGTGAGGACCATCAAAGTGTGGCCAGCGGGGGTAGACTCCACACTCCAGGACAGGTTTCAACACACAGACTGGAGTATGTTTGCTTCCCAGGCCACATGTGGCTCTCACACAGACATTAACAGCTACACTTCCTCTGTTCTGGAATACATCAACACCACCATTGACAGTGTAACAACCCAGAAACAGATCACCACATACCCAAATCAAAAGCCATGGATGAACAAGGAGGTGCGCCTCCTGCTGAAGGCACGCAACACTGCCTTCAGATCAGGGGATGCACAGGCCTACGGCACTTCCAGGGCTAATCTGAAGAGGGGCATCAAAAAGGCCAAGCACTGCTACAAGCTAAAGCTAGAGGAGCACTTTTCCAACTCTGATCCTCGGCGCATGTGGCAGGGCATACAGGCCATCAGCAACTACAAACCCAGCCATTCCACACCCACAGCCACAAATGTCTCCTTCCTGAACGAGCTTAATGACTTTTATGCCCGCTTTGAAAGAGACAATAATGAACCCTACATCAGGATCACTTCCTCAACCGACCACTCACCCATTACACTCACCTCCTCAGAAGTCTACACTGCACTGAGTCGGATCAATGTGCGTAAGGCTGCTGGACCAGACGGTATTCCTGGGCGTGTCCTCAAAGCATGTGCAGAACAGCTCGCTGGGGTATTCACAGACATTTTCAACCTGTCCCTTAACCTAGCAGCTGTGCCAACGTGCTTTAAAACCACCTCTATTGTGCCAGTGCCGAAACACTCCAGCCCAACATGCCTGAATGACTACCGCCCGGTAGCACTCACACCCATCATCATGAAGTGCTTCGAGCGGTTGGTCCTGGCACATATGAAAGACTCTCTGCCATCCACACTGGACCCACATCAGTTTGCCTACCGTGGCAACAGGAGCACAGAAGATGCAGTCTCCATAGCACTGCACTCTGTACTCACACACCTGGACAATAAAAACACTTACGCACGAATGCTGTTTGTTGACTTCAGCTCAGCATTCAACACTGTCATACCCTCTAAGTTAATGATCAAACTTAGAGACCTGGATATAGACACGTCTCTCTGTAACTGGGTTATGGACTTTCTGACTAACAGACCTCAGAATGTTAGATCAGACCACATTTGCTCCACCACCGTCACACTCAACACTGGTGTACCACAGGGCTGTGTGCTGAGCCCTTTCCTCTACTCCCTTTTCACCATCGACTGTAGGCCTGTGAACAGATCCAACGCCATCATCAAATTTGCAGATGACACCACAGTGATTGGTCTAATCAGCAACAATGATGAGACTGCCTACAGGGAGGAGATACAGCATCTGGCCACGTGGTGCACCAACAATAATCTGCTCCTTAACACCGACAAGACCAAGGAGCTCATTGTGGACTTCAGGAAGGGACGAACAGGCTCACATGATCCCATCTACATCAATGAGATGGCCGTCGAGCCTGTATCATCCTTCAAGTTCCTGGGGACCCACATCTCCAAGGACCTTTCCTGGACCACCAACACCTCCAGCCTGGTCAAGAAGGCTCACCAGCGCCTATTTTTCTTAAGGCAACTTAAGAAGAACCAGCTGTCATCAGCCGTCTTGGTGAACTTCTACCGCTGCACAATAGAAAGCATCCTGACGAACTGTGTCACAGTCTGGTATGGAAGCTGCTCTGTTGCGGAGCGTAAGGCACTGCAGCGGGTGGTGAAAACTGCCCAACGCATCACAGGGACCACTCTGCCAGCCATAGAGGACATCCAGAGGAAACACTGTCTGCGCCGAGCACGCAGTATTCTTAAAGATTCCTCTCACCCTGCTCACAGACTGTTTTCTCTCCTGCCTTCTGGCAGGCGCTTCAGGCTCCCCCGGACAAAAACCAGCAGACTAAAGAACAGCTTCTTCCCCAGAGCTGTCTCCCTCTTGAACTCTGCTCCCCACTGACTTTTTGCCCCCCTAATACACCCCACTCTCCTCTCCTCATAACTCGGACTCATCATAATCACTGCACTACTTAACATTTGCACATTTAAAAATTGCACATATTCATTGCACTGATTCATTTATCTGAACTGTACACACCTACTGCACATGTACATTTGTAAATTATGTACACATCCACTGTACATATACATTTGTAATTATGTTTATCTATCTGCACACTTCTGATTATTAATAGCAACCTGTACATTTATCCATCTATTGTAAATCTCTGTTCATAGCTAACACAACCTGTATATAATGTTGATAGTACATCCATTTGTAAATATCACCATAGTTTTTCTATAACTGCACTTTATAACTTATACCTGTATTCTGCACTTGCTGCTATTGCACTCCTGGTTAGACCTAAACTGCATTTCGTTTCCTTGTACTTGTACATGTGTGATGACAATAAAGTTGAATCTAATCTAATCTAATCTAATTATACGTCATCAAGCTGAACTGGGGTGCGTTTCCCAAAACCATCGTTAGCAATCTAAGGTCGCAAGTTCCATCGTTACAAACATAGTTTTTGATTTGTTATCCCAAATCCATCGTTCCAACAAACATTCGCAAACTGCGTCGCAAACTTGAGCACTTGAAACTACAACTCTGGAGCTGTAGTTAGAAACATAGCCCCCCCCCCCATGCTCTATTTATTTAGAACATGCTAACATTCAGAGTTGGAATTATTAAAAATAAAAAAGCAATAAGGTCATCTCTCTTAGATGTAATTTGCTTTCAAAATAATTTTACAGTTTAGTTTTACGATTGTCATGTTTACAATTGTGCTCCCTTCGCAGTGCACTTTGAAAACATTGATATCATTTTGAACACAGCCTCATGGCGAAAGCTATAGCTATTATTTAAAAGCGGAATTTATGTTATGCCTTCAAAGCTTGTGAAAATATTATATTTTATATATTATATTTATAGTGGGTTATTTATTAAGTATCTGTACTGTATATGACATGGGCCTGTTGACCTATGGGGCCTATGACATAGGAACTTCTGTTGTGGTTTGCATGTGTCAAGTTGTAAATTGTAGTAGACTTTAAATTTTTTTTTAAATAAATAAACAATATCCTACTTCATAATAATAATAATCATTATTATCATCATCATCATTAATATTATTAATATTATTATTAAAGTAAATATATTTATACTAAATAGCCTCATTATTTATTTATTTATATGATTTATATAAGATATTAGAATAGTGTTCGCTTTTGTAAGTGATTTTATGTATTAGAATAGAATATGTAATGTTCAACTTCTCAATAATATTAGTAAAGCAAACATAGGCCCTATATGTGCCATTTACATATATTTCAACTAATATGAAAAACAAGTGCATTTTTTACCAAAACTAATATTGGATTTTATTTTAAATGCGTGTTTGTGTAAAACAATATAATTTGCACAAAGAAATGATGGGGTTCTTCTCTAAAGAAGTTACTCCACCCCGTGTAGAGAATCATTTTGGGCATTTGACGCTATAACTAATGTGGTTCAAGCGATGGATCTGCGACAGAGAAACTATGGGTTTTGGGAAACACTCGTCACTACATCGTTCTTTTCCCAAACAATGCATGGTACTATGATAGTTCAGCCGCGAGTTACATCGTTGTTTGGGAAACGCACCCCTGTTCTGGAACGCAGCTTACTTGTGTTGTGCATTTGGACTTGTCTGTATTTAAGTATTTTCATAAATAGTATTTTATAGTTTGTAGTATTTTTCTAATTGGGAATTCGTATTGTGTTTAGAGAATGCCTAAAGACTGTCAAGACAGACTCATTTGTTGATCATTTATTTTAATCAAATGTTATTATGAAGATACTGCTTACCAGTGCAGCCTGTCTGCTTCCTGCTCTCATGCAATTGTGTGAATAAATGTGTAAAAAAAATACATAAATACATATTAACTGTTATTTTAACATGATCAATTGATTTTTTTTTTGTAGTTTTTTCTTCATCTAAACACATTTAACTCTGTCATTACTGCAATATTTACACTCCTCAAAATTTATCGCATATGTGACTGTATGGGCTGCTTTTCACTGTACTCCGCGACAAAAAAGACTATTGAATGTTGTTCTGTGCAGGCATAGACTTCCCTGGTAAAAAAAATCTGTTTTTGACCTCAAAATAAAGCTTTGTGAGGACAAGCAGTTTAGCAGTGCATGAAAGTTTACATATTATTACATTGATGACTCAAATAGTTTAAATAACATGTAAATAAGCTGTTTTATAGAAGTGGCTTCTACGACTAATTATAAATGCACAAGTTTAGGGGCCTTCTATAATGTTAAAAAAAAAAGCTAACTTTTTAATTTAATCACATTATTTAATTACCTTTTGGCTTCATAAAAGCTTAAGGACAGCCTAATGTTTTTTTGTAATGACAGGTATTTAATGATCAAATGTGCAGTGTTTTTTTGTCAGTGGTGTTACCTACTTTTCTGTTAATATTAAAGGTGTTTTGTTTCATATATTTTAACCAGATTTGTTAAAAGTGTTACTTGAAGTTAATTCATGTCGGCAACCATGTGTTTGCTATAACATAGGAAATATTTGAAGTAAATAAAACATTTAGAAACAAGTAGAACTGAATGCAGAATTCAAGGGATGTTAAATAAGTATCTTTTAAATTACACTGTAAAATATGCTCGGTTCCACACAATCCATTTGTGTTGGAACAACATGAAGGAATAAAGTTACTCATTGTTACAAATTTAAGTGGAATGAAAATAAAACAATTAAGTTGTCACAAAAACCCTCAACCTTTAATTACCTAAACTCCAGTGACACGAGGAATTACCAATAAGAAACTAAACAATCTTCAGTGGTGTCACCCATAAGAAAAGCATTTTACAAAATGTCTGCTGCAAGCAATCTAAAAATGTGTTGACAATCGTAGTAAGGTCACTGAATGAAGTACTTCTTTTATATTCTTTTTTTTAAGTTATCTAACCATAAAGGAGGTAATGCCAACGTAAAGCTTCATATGAAATTATGAGCTAAATATCACAAATTTCTGAGAGCTGAAAAATACCAGGGGTGTTACAATGATCCTTTCTTCATAGATCTTCAGGAAATAGGAATAAGAAAGTCAAGTTATATCACTAGAGTGATTTTTATAAAGAAAATTAAAATAAATGAAAAATAAAAAAGATTTTGCTAAACGGTAGCATAAGTGACACAATTCCAGGGAACAACTACTTTAGTTACTTTGATCTCAAAATAAAGCACTGTGAGTAACATAAGTTTTGTGTTCTGCTTGATATTTTACATAATACTACATTGATGACTAAAATGGTTCAAATAACATATAAATAAGCTGTTTTTATAAAAGTGGCTTCTACGACTAATTATAAATGTAGTTTAAGGGTCATTCCACAGAAATTTTACAGACATTTAAACTTAGATCACATTCAATTACCTTTTGGCTTCATGAAAGCTTGTAAAGGAGAACTTAAGGATTTTTTGTAATGGCATTTATTAAAAGATCAAATGTACAGTGTTTTTTTTTTGTCAGTGGTGTTACCTACTTGTCTGGCAATATTAAAGGTGTTTTGTTTCATATATTTTAAACAGATTTGTTAAAAGTGTTACTTGTAATTCATTTCTGCAACCATGTGTTTGCTATAACAATGGAAATATTTGAAGAAAATAAAACATTTAGAAACAAGTAGAACTGAATGCAGAATTCAAGGGATGTAAAATAAGTATCTTTTAGATTACACTGTAAAATATGCTCAGTTTCACACAATCCATTTGTGTTGGAACAACATGAAGGAATTAAGTGAAGTTACTCATTGTAACAAATTTAAGTGGAATGAAAATAAAACAATTAAGTTGTTAACAATTAACAATTAAACTGTGTTGATTCAGCTCATTTTAAATAAGTAGTTTGAACATACAGCTGTTTTTTTTTTGAGTGTATTATGTATCTAGACACAGTTCAATTACTTAAACTCTAGTGGCATGATGAATTACCAGTAAGAAACGCAACAGTCTTCAGTGGGGTCACCCATAAGAAAAGTAACACCAGTGACATTTTTCAGAAAAAAATGCATTTTACAAAATGTCTGCTGCATGCATCTAAGAATGTGTTGACAATTATAATATAGTCACTAGGTGAAGTAGTTTAATTATCTAACCATAAAGGAGATAATGCCAACTAAAAGCTTCATATGGATCATGAGATAAATATGACAAATTTCTAATAACTGAAAAATGATAGGGGCGTTACAATGATCCTGTCTTCATAGATCTTCAGGAAATAGTAAGAAGTCAAGTTATGTCACTAGGGTGATTTTTATAAAAAAAATTAAATAAAGAGATTTTTGCTAAATGGCACACCAGTGACATAATTCCAGGGAATTGCTACTTTAATGGTTGACCTTAAAAAAAAAAAGCACTGAGAGGACAAGGGGTTTTGTGGTGCTTGAAATTGTACATACTACATTGATGACTCAACTTGTTCAAATAACATTTAAAAGTTTTTCAAGTGTAATATTTCTGTGAAAGCTAAGGATAGAAAAAAGTGACGTCTCTATATAATGACCCTTAAATACTCTTTGAAGCTGTTGTACTCTATATAGTCTGGTGTAGCAGTGACAGCACCTTTTCCAGTCTTTTCCAGGGAACTTCATCAATGTTGACCTTCACTCTTGTGACATGATTGAACGCTGTGAGGAAATGTTCACAGATATCCAGTGCAAAGCTCTCAATGCATTTAATCTGCAAGACAAGAAATATCTTGTGCTTTAATTTATACAGACATGACCTAAAATAACAGTTCATAGTTCAAACGTGCCTTGAGAACCACTTTCGTTACCCGGTCTGACCATGAAAAAAGGGTTACAATAAACAAATAAAGATCCCTACCCCTTTTAGTTTGGCAAGAGCATGGACGGTGTTTTTGACGGTGTCAGTGGGGATGATGTCAGAGTTGTCTCCTGTTAGATAGTCTTTGCGGGTCTTAAGGGTTAACTGAACGTTTGCAATCAGCTCAGTAATTTGGTGATGATTCCCTTCACGGCGGATGTGAAGAACTTTAACCATATTCTTTCCATAGCCGGTTCTCACGAACTCCACATTCTAGATAAAACACATTAGTAAATAACAATGCAGCTGAAATCTTTCTTTTTTGAGGGAAAGAAAGAGAGTCTGATGACGTGTCCATAGCATTTAATGAAAAGTCAATTCCTTTACCTGATTTGAGGTAGTGGCCATGCCTGTTTCAGGAGTCACCGCTGGCTGCACCAGTCATTGGAGGAGATTTTGGACAGAGCAAAGGGTTTTGCTAAAGAGGTGGCGTCACATACTAGTTGTCGTGTTTTTAATTGGTCCAAATGTTCAGTGATCTGTCCCACCTCCACAACCTTCCAAAGGGGTGGTGATTTGCTTATAACCCTCCAAAAACAAGCCACCTATCTCTTTTTATTTACATGGTGACCACTGTCACGTCTTTCTTTGCCCTGTCCATGACCCACAAATTCATGTGGCCGACTTCTCCCCCTTCACCACCCCTGAATCAATTAAAGTTCAGCATATTTTTTGCAGGACAAGAGAAAATTAAGCTTGAGCTGGTAATAGTTCATAATTGTCAAAGGGTTTTCTAGGATAACTAAATGGATAGTTCACCCAAAAAAGACAATTCTGTCATCATTTACTCAAACCTTTATGAGTTACTTTCTTCTGTTGAACATCAAAGAAGATATTTCCAAGAAAGCTGGATACCTGTTACCATAGACTTATGTTCCATAGTATTTGTTTTTCCCTACTGTCATACTATTTTCAGCTTTCTTCAAAATAGCTTCTGTTTTGTTCGATGGTCAGATGGTCCGGCGGTGCCTTTGCACAGTTGCAGTTACCCTTCTCCATATCCTGCCATCAAAAAATGTAACTACAATTCATGGCACAGCTTAGCACAAGAGCTATGATTAGTTGGCTTGATAGTGGTGATGAGTGTGGGTGGGGCCGAGAGCCGCAGTAGATGAGTAAAACTTAGGGTGCTTTCACACCTGCCTTATTTAGTTGAATCGCACTAGAGTTCGTTTTCCTTCTTGGTGCGGTTTATTTGGGCAGGTGTGAATGTAGCAATTGTACTCGAGTGAGCACTAATAGCCAACTAAAAAAGCATACTGAGACCTCCTTGAAGAGGTGGTCTAGGTACGCTTTCAAACGAACCCTGGAGCAAATCGTTTGTGGTGAGAACATGATCTGAACAAAAACAGACCCAACCGCAAAAAGTACTGCACATTTTAGGCCAATCCAGCTGCCGTAGGTCGATGTGCTGTGCATTATGGAATGTGGAAGAAAAATATTTGTTGACAGCACTTTACCAAAAGAGAGAGAGAGGGGGAAAACATTACCTGTTGGTAATATTTCCGGAAGATGACCTTGTTACAGTTTAGCTAAATTAATTCACGCCTCCTCCTGAAGTGACGTATGATGCACCTTCTCCATTTTCAATGCCTTAAAACATTGTTTTCCAACCACAGCCGCGCTTCATTCTCGAAATGTATAGTTTGTCTAAAGTGATGTATACAAACTATATAGTATACTATGAGCAGGGATACAATCAGCCATCGCAGTCGTCCCTCCATAGTGAAAAGCAACATTATGCATCTGCCCGTTTGTTTATTTCAGGAGTTCCATTGGCATTTCCCGCACATGAATTCTGACCAATCAAAAAGCAGTTTAGGAAATACGTTCAACAACATCTGGCCAATAAGTGATGTGGATGTCAGATGACTGCATTTTGGTTCTTTTCAACTGGTTCGGACCAAAGCAATCAGTGTGGTGTGAAAAGGACCCAAAGACGGCAGAAAATGCTACAATGTATCATTTATTGCCCTTGATCCGGACAAAATGAAGCGAACTACAGATGTGAAAGCACCCTTAGGGCCCTATCATACACCCGGCGCAATAAGGCATTGTTGCTATTATCACGTTTTGTGTCATGTTTAAATAGCAAATCCATTTGCACCACTTTGTGGACTCATGAGTGTGCTGATCTAAAAAGGGGGCGCATTGTTGGCACGTTGCTATTTTGAAGATCTGCGCCATTGACCAACTAAAAGCAGATCTTAAGTCCAGCACAGAGTTATGCATGCAGGTCTAAATGCTTAAACATTGCTTAATATACACAGGATGTACAGCAATATGCAAATATCTTTACATATGAAAAAAATAAAGGATTAAAAATGTTACTAAAAATTATTATTTTTTTACATAAATATAAAAACCACTACCTCCATGCCTTTTTCATGCCTCATATGCCTTTGTTTCAGTTTATTCATAACAATTTGCATTTGTATAATGTTATTATTATTAGCAGTATTATTTATTATATGCATATTTATATTTGGTTTAATAAAAACAAGTTTAAATTTGTCCATCTGTCAGGTTTCGGAGATGTATGTGTCACTATAGAGGGCATTGGAATTGGAAGTGTGTGGATATAACCTTTAAGTCTTTTGACCACACTTTGTTATTATTGTTCATTTATTCGTTTGCTGGAAATTAGAACTGAATTTAGAAATAGTTTTGAAACAAATCTTTGCACCTAAAAAACAAAATTAAATATGTATGCTAAGAGATGTCTTTAGTTAAGTGTCTTCAACACCATTTCCTTATCCACGAAAGTAAGGGAGCAAAGGAAAGAGTAAAAGTGAAGTATAGAGGCCGAATGGTGGAGGCTCGTTCTTTATTCGGACATGCTTTTAATGCTTTTGTGCCATGCGATTTAGACTTTGTGCCTAGATTGTTAAAATAGATCCCACATTGTTGAGTGTTTAACAAGTGTTTACTTTATGATTAAATTTGTTTACATTAGCTTGAATGAGTGAGTTGTTGCATCATTTCCTTGAATGGGTGAGTTTGAGCTACTTGTACAGTAAGTTCGCAATACAGGTATTTCCGGTGTAAACAAAACACCCATGAAGAAACTCAACACAAGGGAACATAGAAACCCCACTGCCAGCTATAGGATTTCGGACATGTCGTTGTCAGATCAATTCAATTCATGTTTATTTTTGTAGCGATTTTACAATGTTGATTGTGTCAAAGCAGCTATTAATAGAGGATGCTGGGCAATCAGTGAACAGAGCAACACAAACAGAACGCAAAAGTAGAAATGCATGTGCAGTGAGTTACGATGATCACTTGATGCAGAAGTATAATTCAGCCTTTAGAGTCACTTGAGGGTGAGTAAATAGTGAGTAAATTTTCTTCTTAAAATCTCTTTGTATGTATTCAGTGCCAGATTAGGAACACATTGCGCTCTGGGGCTATATCAAATCCAAGGCCCCCCTTATTTTTTTTACCTTACAAATTAGATATATTTGTTGTTGTTATTATTAATATTATTGTTAATATTAATAATAATAATGTACTAATTTATATTATCTAATTTTCCACTATTTGATTTATATTTGATTATTAGATTTTTTTTTCTATTTTATTAAAATAGGCCTGCAAGTAGGCAATACAAAATGAAGTAATGACATAATTTGAACTTTAAAGTTCAAACCGGCTGCAAAAATCAGCAAAACAAAAAACATTTACAATACTTCCTATATAAGTGCTTTATAATAAATACTTTAAATAGGGGTTCACCTTTAAAACGTTTCTTTAGAACTTTACCTGACCATGGATGTATTTAAAATCCATGCTTCTAATATCCAAAATATTGTGGTCTTCTGAGTCTTAGAAGGCTAGCATCCTTATTTTATTTATTTGTTTATTGCGTCAGATATATTGTCTGATGAAAGCCAGCTACAATATTTCATTGCTCCATATTATTTCTGTCGTTTTCATAAAAGGGGCAAAATAAACATTCATGAAAAAAGTTTGCTTTCTTATTGTTCGGTTAGACTTAGTGTAAAGCATAACCAAGTGTATTTACTTGAAATACATACTCCGCAACGATGGACATTTTTATAACTGCTGGGGTAGGCTATTTGATTTGTTCGCACACTGTCTCAGTTATGTTGTGTGATGGAAAATTATGCACCGTTTTTTTGAGTCTAGCTGTAACAGCCAAGCGGCCAAGTATATTCAGTATGTTTCCGCCTATCCCAGGTTCTGTTAATACATTTATGAGTTAATCATTGTTGAAGACTATTTAAATAAAACATTTTGGTCTACAACGAGCTTGGTTAGCCTACCTTTGACTGGACGGTTCTCGCGGTAGTGCTGAAATAAGGGACTGTCCTGGAAAAATGGGTACATTTGATCCCCCTTATGGGTGACTAAAACAGGGCTATTCAATATTCTGATTGTGCTACAGCCACTCTGAGGCCCAGTTTAGCACCGGTGTCACTGTTTTTAACAGCATTGAACCAAAAGGAATACTTCACATTATCGATGAGAGAAAGCATAACGCAAAGAGACGTTTCCCATGTCATATTGTACATTAATTCATCAGCCAATCAAGGGCCCCCTTCTCCTGTGGGTCCTGGGGCTTCAGCCCCACCTAGCCCTTATGGTAATCCGGCCCTGTAGGTATTAGAGCTTAAACAATGTATCTGCATTTCATTATTTTGTAAAAATTTATTTGCTTCCATAATCTTTTATCAAATACCCTAACCGTCCCTCCCTCCTTGAAACAACCTAAATTCACTTCTGGTCATATGGAATGTCTTTCAGGAGGGACTATCAGGGCGTGTCTGGTTTTCCTCTGTTTTCATCCATTTGTCAATCTTTTTTACCTTTGTTAGCAACACCCATCTTCCAACAATCCAATCGGTACAAAGTAGGGATGTGCAGATCGATGCTTGAGTATCGATATATCGATACTCAAGCTTTTAATTTGGTATCGATATTTTTTAAGAGTATCAATATTTTAACTATATTTTAATCATTTCTGCATAATAAAATGTTTTAGCGCTGTGCACAGCATTATCAGTGACGCTTTGTATACCGTGAGCGATCATGTGCCTTTCAGATAACTTACATAACACATGCAAGTCGCATACTTCTGCATTACAGAATGACACGATGGCAGAGAGGTAATGCGGCATGTTATGATGCTCATCAGCTGAAAGCGCTGCACGAGCAATATTTGTGATAAGAAAGTCGTACACAGCAACAATACAAGCAGCCTTTATAAACACTTACAGACAACACACCCTGAAACTTATAAAAAAGCGGAACAAAAACAAGCTGCCCAGTGTTCCTCTCTCTCTCTCTCTCTCTCTC
>CAIGQZ010032437.1:910581-953461 GCA_903798205.1 Danio tinwini | reverse complement strand
TACAAGCAGTGTTGGGTGAAATACTTTTAAGCCAAAAGAATGCAGAATATATATATATATATATAAAGGAAGAATAAAATATATATATATATATATATATATAAAGAGTTTATCCATCCTTTGTTTGTTTTACCTCCTAGTTCCCAGCAATACAAGTTCTGTTTTTAGTCATTTTTTGCATGGTCCACATAAGGAATCACTTTATGAACAGTGTTGAATAAAGTTACATTTAAAAGACACATATTACAATCTTGAGTCTCCCCTGTAAGCATGTTACGTTATTTCTGCATTCTTTTGGCTTAAAAGTATTTCACCCAACACTGCTTGTAAATAAATATTCCTTGTAATGATGTATCAATGTATCCGACTGTTTGAGGATTTATGAGTGATTGTCTTTTATATATTTTCTGCAGGGGTGCTGATGTTCGACCAGGATCAGGGATTCTGGCTCACACACAGTGTTCCTCATTTTCCTCCATTCCCAGAGAGAAACTACAGCTACCCTCTCACAGGAAAATACTATGGACAGACTTTACTCTGCATCACATTCAACTATACACAGTTTCGTCAAATATGTGAGCATGTGGAATTCCAATGTTGTATGATACGTTTGATTTAAGGTGGGATATAACTGTTCACAATTCTAAAATAAGTATTCCTTTGTCTTAACAGCATGGCAGTTAGCGTATCTAAATCCACGTATGTATAATTGCTCTGTCCCTGTGGTATTTCGCCCAGATATTGGAGAAATGGCACAAATTTGTGATGGCAAGACACCTGCCATAAAAAACAGGAGGAGTTTGCAAAAGCTGCAGTCAGTTCAAGGACAGACGTTTTTCAGTTTTGCTAAATCACAGAACTATGTGGATGGTAAGAGCTTTTCATATCTCCTATTTCAAACCACTGCAGTTCATTGACACTGCATTATGTCAAAGTACAAAACGGTGCTTAAGCAATTATTTACACTGATTATGTAGCCATGCACATCCTGTGCATGTTCAACCTTTCATTTTTTTTTTCCACATACATTCATACACTGTTAAACCCAAGAAATTAAGGTAACTCAAACCATTTGAGGAAACCGCTTGCATCAAATCATTTAAAAAATTAATCCTATTGAGTACTGTGAACTTAAGTCATTTGAGTAAATGAAGCAATTTGAGCGCAGTAAAACCCACTAAATTAAGAGAACTCAAACCACCTGAATAATGTAAAACCCAATAAGTTAAGGCAACTCAACCCGTTTAAGAAAACCGATTGCTACAAACCATTTGAGTTAAAAAATAATCTATGAGTACTGTGAACTTACTCCATTAAAGTTGAAGTAATGCGGCATTTAATTAACTTATTAACTTCAACACTGAGATCAAAACTCTTTTCAAATGAGTATAATTAACTTTTAGTCAATTTTGAGTTAACTACACTCATTTCATTTGATAAAGTTGACAGTTGGGTTTTACAGTGTATAGCATAAAAAAACCTGCCTTTGCAGAGCACAAAAGACAGATTTTTTCACTTTATATCCCACTATTACACACTATTATCTTAACATTTTAATATACCTCACTAATCCCATCATAATATATACACATTCATTTAACAGAAATATTAGCATTTAGCAAGAAAGCCTATTTGCACTTAAACTAATTTGTTAAAGAGCTCCTATTATGCATTATAAAAGTTCAGTTTGGTTTTGATGGTCTCCAACAACAGGCCGATATGCATGCAAGGTCACAAAACACTTTCCTTGACTTATAATATGCATTTATTATACATAATTCTCCTAAAGACTCCTATATGATTTGTTCAGTGATTTATTCTTAACCATAATTCCAAGTAATAACAACAACAACATACAGTATTAAATCAACACAGCAGCAAAAGTTGGACTATTTTAATCATAACACACAAGCTCATTCGAAGTGCATTCTGGTTTGGTGGGGCTCAAACCAGTGACTTGAAAGTGAAGGCAATGTTTTCCATGTCTGTGTAGGAACAGCTAATGGTGGCCTAGCAATGACACGCCATGGGATCACGAGCTCAGAATCCTGTTTATATTAGTATAGGAAGTGGCACGTGACACATTTTCCTCATTGCTTTCGATGCAATATGTGAATAGCCCCATAAAGAGTTAACCAGAGAGATATACTGTAGTACAAGCCATGAGGAGAGATTACAACACACAATTAAAAAACCCTATTATGCATTAAAAAGGTCATATTTTGGTTTTGGGGGTCATAACAGGCTAATATGCATGCAAAGTCAAAAAACACTTTCATTGTTTTGTAATATGCATTTATTTTTACCCAATTATCTCAACGACTCCCGAATGATTTGTTCAGCGATTCATGTTTTCAAACCCCTCCTGAAGCTGCGGTCACACTGCACTTTCCTCTCCATAGACTTCCATTCATATGCACGCGAATGCGTCAGACCGGAAACACAAGCTTGTGCGACAAGTTTCGCAGGTCACTGCATTGCAAAGTTCGATATCGCATCACTTGACTGCGTAAGACCAATAGAGGATCAAAACATTACGCAAAGAATAGAAGATCAAAATACCTCTTAGAAATTTAAAACATGGAGCAATCGCTTGCTTTTTAAAATGTCTAATCATCTTGTTTAATCCCGCCCCTTTTCACAGCACTATACAACAGAATTTCACAAGCTCAAACTCAGCTTTACTGTGCTGCTAATCTGCGCTGATTGGTCTGATGACCCAGTCTGTTGCGATTGGTCAACTGCGTTCAGCGTGAGACAGAAAGAAATGCTCACCACTGCTTGTCAAGATTGTGGAAGTGCAGAATGCAGAGTATAGACCATTTCAATGTGGTGATGTCATTGGCCCATGAACATTTCCTGCTTGTTATCAAACTATTTCATATCTGTAACAAGAGGCAATTGAATCATAACTTAATGTTAAAACAGTAATCATAACATTATTTATCAATATGTGGCTCTTTTTAGATTCTCGGAAGCTATAGAAATTAAAAATGTAAAACAGGAAATACGTTGAGACCACTGTTTTTGTTTACATCCCTTAAAATGGTGATATGTGTGAGGCCAATGCAGGAGTGCATTCAAGCAATGCAGTTAAACACCAGCATATTGTTCTATTCTTAACCATAAGTAAAAACAACGACACACATTCAGTATTAATCCGCACAGTGGCAAAAGCTGACATACTTTGAAAGTTGACCGCTACACGTGTAGGATCAGCTGACAATGGCCATAGCGACAACAAACGGCAGAAGATTGTGAGCTTACAAACCCATTTAAATCAATAAAGAAAGCAGCATGCATCGTGTTTTCAGGCACTATACAGTATGTGAATATAAAGAGTAAACCAGATACTGTACAAACCGCGTGGAGCGATTACAAGTAACAATCAAATACATATTTTGCATGCTAGAGAAAACAAGGAGGCAACCATTTTAATCACACTTACTTACACTTGTGAAATGGAGGAAGAAACTGATCCATGAACTGTGTTCCTGTCAAGCTCTAAGTCCCATTCATCAATAGTCTTTTCTGATCCTTCCTTTAACAAATGACAGAGGAATCCCCCGTTGCAGGGTAGGTTATTGTAATCACCAGAACGTTCACTCATTAATGTTCACTCATCTTCAGTCATGGTCAATCGCACACACACCTGCACTCATCTAGTGTTTGAAGGAAAAGGTGCGTTCACGTTTTACCGAATCGTATTGTATAGTTTCATGACAACGTCACGTCTGTTCATACGAACAGGCGAAAGATCCAGATGAATGACGAAATATTTTAATGACTCTAAGTCAACTCTTATTATAAAATCTATCATTTTAAACAAGATGCAGATCTTTTAGATGTAAACATCAGCTTGATGTTTTCATTCACTTAGAGCAGTGTTAAGGGGGTTGCACACCGGATGCGCCATGCATTTTAGAATTCTAAACATTGATTTCTATCAGGGTATCAGGGCAAGTAGGTGGCTTGCCAGCTACGACTCAAAACACTGTTCATATTTCTGCCACACCACAGAGCGCCATCTGAATAGTTTCATAATAAATAACATTTGATTGTGCGTGTCTGGTATGCAATACTTCCAACTGTCATGTGTGTGCCGTGTCACGGCACTAAGCAGCTCATCCAGTGTGTGACCCGTTTTACACACTGTATAGAAGGTCATTTAAAAAAAAAAAAAACATAATAGAGGCTCTTTATACATTTTTTTTTTTGCAGAAAACAAGGAGGCAACCATTTTAATCACACTTCTGACAAAGTCCCATACATTAAAAGTCTTTGGTGTTGATTCTTCTTTTAATAACAAACGGTCAGTAAATCCTGTGTTGTAGGGTAGGTTATTGTAGAAATCATCTGTATAATTAGAGGAACACAGCACAATGTTGGCTTTAATGTGGTTAATGTTAATTAACATTTACGTTTTATTTACCTTAAATGAAATGTTTTGTTTTTTATTTGAAATGTTGTATTTTTTAATTACAATGTATCTAATTTTGGTCCAAATATGTTTGCTTGAACTCCAGCATACATGGGTTCAAAACATTTCAACTCGCAAGCAAGATACTAGGTGTGCAACAACTGACAGCAGAACAGAGAGCAAAATGATTGAGTGTGCAATGAAAATTGTGGTAACTGCATAATGCGACAAAAGTTTATTTTTTGCAATGCAAAACATTATATTAACAATAGCTGTTTCCATCCAAAAATGTGAATTAACTTTGTGCAAAATTATAGATAATCGAATAAAAGACGTGTGAATAAAGCAGCATTTCCATCAAACGAGTTAAAGTGAACAAAATCGTCACTTTCTGACTAACTGGTGCCAAATATCAACAGTAAAAGTGAAATTTGCTGCGGTAGGAGAAAAAAAAATGAATCTTTACTTTATTTAATAAATGACTTGTGCCTCAGAAGGCAATCCTGACACGCAGTGAACGTGTGGTGGTGTTTGAAGGTGTCAGACGCGGAGCACAGACGCTCTTGATTCTGGAGGTCATTAAAAATATAACTGTCAGGGTTGTGGGTTGGGAAAAGGAGCGAGGACTCAAATGCAGGGAAATAATGGGTGTTTATTAATAATAAAATAAAACAAATATCAAAATAAACTACCCCGAGGGGGGAAAACTTAACAAAACATACAAAGACTTCACAGGGCAGGCTGGCAGGAATCAGGACAGGACAAGGAGAATCGATGACGAACTGGCACAGGACAGCAGACATGAGGAGATTTTAAGCAGAAGTAAATTAACACAAACAGGTGAACATGATAAACTAATAATAGGTTAACAAGGAGGGTAGGGCTAGACAATAGACGGGAGAGCACATGACAAAGACAAGCCATGTGCTCACATAAAACTAGAACACGCAGCCAATGAGAGAACTCATTAACTGCGTGTTCATGACAACACAAGCACGCAGTGCATGTAAACAAGCACCACGTGCTAAACACAACACCAACAGAAGACTAAACATGACACGAGCACACGATAGATGAAAACATCTTACCGTGAGCTCACACATAAGCAACGCGCATGTTTCATCTCAGCGCCAACCGAAACCAAAACCAACCAGACTGAGACGCTGAGAATGAAACAGCGCGATGCCGACAGAACAAAACACAAACACGAGTACGAGAGCGCGCACGTCACAAGCACATGCAGACCACGCGCATCCGCATCAAACGGGAGCGCGCACGGTCTGCACGCACTCATGACGGCGCGCACACAATGACAGAACACGAGTGCCCGACCCGAGAAAACTCGAGCCGAGCACAACAGGGCATGACAAGACAGAGCTAGTGTCCGGACTCTGCCACCAAGACAAGAATTTACTAGACCGGAGTGGCAGAACCCTGACAATAACACTAATACTTAAACGGTTCAGGAGTTTTAGTATGACCAAAACAACATTTCAGATGTTTTACAGTGCGCTCAGCCTGCTGGTTAATCCATTCGCACACATTGTCATCATCACGTGATCTCTTATAACAAAATCACATTACCTTTTTTTATTTCCATACTGGAATTTGTGCGACAAAAGTGTTTCCAGCGCATCTCTTATCGAATAAAAAGTTTATCCTACTCAGTTATGCGCATGTTTTTATGCGCATTTTCAAAATTTATGCGCATCTTGGCGTTTTAATCAGCCATTTTTTTATGCGCATTTGCAAAAAGCGCATAAAAATAGGTTGATGGAAACGTAGCTATTGACATACGTTTTTAACTTTAATTTTTTTTATTGGAATCTTTTATTTTTTAATTACTATGTAGCCTACTTATTGACATACGTTTTTTTAACTTTAAAAGTTTTTTTATTTCCAATCTTTTATTTTTTAATTAATTTTTGGGAACACAGTTTTGGATGTTTTAGTATACATCAATAGAACAATATCAATAAATGATAAAATAATAATAGTAGCTCTAATTCCATGCTGAACATTCATTACAGATATATACACAGGCTGGGTTGCTCAAGCACTGGGGACAGATCTTCTAGTGGAATCATGGCTTCACCAGGCACATCAACTCCCCTCTAACTGCTCACTCCCCTGGCACGTGATGAACATTAACACGGTCTGTCTACCAGGACCTCAGATGTTTAGAAGCTATGAGGATCATTCTAAGTGGTGTGTGTCTTACGCTTTTAAAGACCAATGGACATGTCTGGGGGACTTGAACAGAGACGGTGGTCAAGCTGGCAGAGGTGGTGGGTTAACATGTTGTCAAAACTCAGCTATTTATAAAGCTTTCCGTCAGGCCATGGCCAGTTATAAACACTGCTAAAAAATACAGCACTGAGCAGCTCTGGACTTTTCTTAACATATGAAAGAGGATTTTAACCGTTGGATGAAAGCCTGCAAGTTATACAATTTAAAAACAAGTACAGAGCTCAACATAAACGAGTATACCCAATTTTCATTCATTCATTTTCTTTTCGGCTTAGTGTCTTTATTAATCTAGGGTCGCCACAGTGAAATAAACCGCCAACTTATCCAGCATATGTTTTACGCAGTGGATGCCCTTCCAGCTGCAACTCAACATTGGGAAACACCTATACACACTCTTTCACACACATACACTACGGCCAATTTAGCTTATTCAATTCACCGATAGCGCATGTGTTTGGACTTGTGAGGGAAACCGGAGCACCCGGAGGAAACCCACATGAACACGAGGAGAACATGCAAACTCCACGCAGAAATGCCAACTTATAAATTATTTAAAATGGGTTTCACATCAGAAATATGTTCATATTGCACACAAAACTTATCTTCACGCCTTATGGCATTGCACTTCAATTAAATCATATTGGGAAAAGGTTACTGACTCACTCTCCAACTTAATGGGATGTCACATCCCACTGTCTCCCTCCATCTGCATATTAGGTGATAAATCCACAATAGATATAAATAATACAGATGGTCGGTTATTGACTGTCGCCAAGAAAACTATCCTCATGAACTGGAAATCAAGAAATACCATTCACATTTCATCCTGGAAAAACGTATTATCAGAATACATCTTCATTGAAGATCCTCTTTGCCTGAAGCCACTCCCCAACAACACCTTCATCAGTACACAGACAGGAGGGGAGGGGGGACAGGGGGTCAGGTAGAGGTAAAAAAAAAAAAAAAACTATTTTTTTTTAAATATTAAATCTAATTAAAAATAAAATGAATCAAAGAGGGAAAAATTAAATAAAAAAAAGGAGAGGGGGAAAAAGAAGGAAAAAGGAGGGAAGGAAAAAAAATCTATTATAAATTTCATAAATACTTGCCACATTATAATTCAGTCTTTCCGTACTTCTACCACTTAATATTTGTTTTCCTTTTCTGTCTCTCTCAAATTTATTTATTCATTTTATTATTTTTTTTTTTTATTTGTTACCATTATTATTATTATTATTATTTTTCTCTTTCCCTCAAGAGGTGGGAGAGAAAGGGATCGTGAGGTTGGCGGGGAGTCGTGGTGGCTGTGGTGTACTCGCGCTGATAATAATAATTACCTGGCCGGTCTAACAACAGATAGGGAAATAAAAATAAAATAAAAAATACCAAGTATTAAAAAAAATTAAATTTAAAATACTTGCACATACTTACAAATAGTACATTCACAGGGTAAGTGTGACGTGGACATGGCAGCCTGGGCATTTGCACCGGACTGATCCATGCTGCACGTCATACTTTTTTAATGCATCACAAAGCAACTGACAAACACTGTACACTTCAAGGCAGATTAGATAACTTTCACCTCATAATAATAATAAAACAGCTTTAACAATAAATTTATTTATTTGTTTTTTTATTTGTTTATTTATTAAATTTTTTTGTCGGCGTGAGTGTATTGTAGTCATCATGTTTCCCAGCCCACCTCTTGATCTATTATTATTATTATTATTATACTATTATTAATTCATCAAATTGTTAGATAAATTCTTCTTTTTAATATTATTCTTTACTTTTAGTTTTTATTATTTGTATATTATCATTACTATAGTAACGTTTTTTTAAAATTATTATTCTCATTGTTTTGTTTGCAGCGCTTTATTATTCAACTTTTTTTTCCCACTCTTCCTCTTCAGTTTTTTTTTTTTCCTTGTCCTATTTCCTTTCTTTTACTTACTATTATTATTATTATTATTACTACTATTATTCATTATTATCATTTTTGGTCCTCTTCCTGATTTCCCAACCTCCCCTCACCTCCTCACTATTATCATTAATAGTATGACTTTTGCTCTTGTTGCCATTGTTGTCGTTGCTATTCTGACTTGTCCTCCCGTTGTCTCCTCATTGTTATTATTACACATATTTCTACCATTGTCATTATTCAGGTTGCTGTAGTTGTTGTTGTAGTAGTGGTAGTAGTAGTAGTAGTAGATGTAGTAGTAGTAGTAGTAGTCATTGTAGTAGTAACGATTGTATTTGTAGTTGGGATTGTTGAAGTAGTAGTTGTAGTAGTTTTTGTAGTAGTAGATGTCGTTGGTGTAGTGGTACCAGAAGTAGTAAAGGTGTTGGTGTAGTAGTAGTAGTAGTCTGTGTAGTAGTATCAGAGGTAGTAGATGTTGTTGATGTAGATGTTGTAGTACTAGTAATTACTGTAGTAGTAGTAGTAGTAGTAGGAAACGTTGTTGTAGTAGTATTAGTTGTAGTAGATGTTGTAGTAGTAGTTGTAGTAGTATCAGTTGTAGTAGATGTTGTAGTTGTAGACGTAGTAATAATAGTTGTTGTGGCTGTAGTAGCAGCTGCAATAGTAGTTGTAATATTTGTGACTTTCTGTAGTAGCAGTTGGTGTAGTACTTGTGATTTATTGTTATTGTTATTGTCAGTTATTACTGTTGTCCTTTCTCTTTACTGTCATCATTACTATCATACATTACTAGCGTTGTCACTCTTTACCACTGACTGGTTTCTTTCTATTTGTTTATTTATATCTATGACACGCTTCATTTATTGACTGTTATTGACCCTTATGTATGTACTCTGACCTGTCCACCATGTTACCTTTACATGCACACGCACACACACACGCACCTGCCAGTACCTGACTGTATTGTTGTTGTTGTTTTTGTTTTTCATTATTGTTTTTTATGTTTTATTTTGTATGATCCCAATTTGTGTACCTTTTTGCATATTCTAATAAAAAAAGAAAGAAAAAAAAAGAAATGCCAACTGACCCAGTTGAGGCTCGAACCATTGACCTTCTTGCTGTGAGGCGATCGTGCTACCCACTGCACCACCATGATGCCCTACAACCCATTTTGAAAATTATTATTTTTATCCATTTCTCAGTGAATATAGGTCATATATTTGGGTGAATTTAAATAAAACTGATTTATTAAACAAATTTATTTATTACCTCATGTTCTGTTGGGGATGTTTTCATCCTCTCTGAGGTGATTTTGTGTCTTAATTTGGCCATGACTTTTTCTGTGTTTCAGCTTAAGAAAATGCTTGAATTAAAAAAAAACTCAACAATACACTCTGGGCAAATTTACTACCATTTTGTTATGTCAGGGATGAAAACATCCACAGAATTAAAGGTCAGTGTTGCCAGATTGGGTGGTTTTGAATTTGATTTCGCTGGTAAAACATGGCATAGGCGTGTTGACAAAATTTGAACGGTCTTGAAACATGAATTTTATTTGCAATTTATTTACCAAAACATAACCGTGTGCTCCTACTCCATTCAGTTAGTAGTGACCAGTGCATAGCACAAACTGCGTGGGCCCACCCACAAGAGGTGATGAAGGAAAGTTGTATCAAAATCCGACTCCCTTTCGCGTGCACACCAATCGGCACCTGCCCGGTCTCCTTCGGGAAGGGTAAAGTCTAGATCAGATACGCGGCCTGCCGGAAGTGCGATATAAACATTAATATAGCAGCATATTGCATATTTTTTAAGACACTGTATAACAATAATTAATATTTTTACAGTACTGTGACAGCTGGGGTTGGGGTGGGGGTGGGTGTTAAAAAATACTATTTATTGGGTAATTTAATAGATAGCATAAATAATACTCGGTACAATGGCTGTTTTTACATTAGTGTGACGGTTGGGTTTAGAGGTAGACGTTAATAAAATACAATAAATGGGAAATTTAATAAATAATTCTTCGTTAACTTCTGGCCGCAACCATATCCGATCTAGCAACAATCTTTGGGAAGCCAATGCGGATGTAACTAAAACTGCAATTCATTGACTCACCTTTGGGGGCTAATTCCAGGAAATCCAGATGATTTCTGACTGCAATGGTAAATTGGCCAATTTTACAGCTGATAAAAACACGTTTACAGCCTGGTACAAAAGATGGTTTTGGTGCATATAGCTAATATTACCTTTCATGACAACTGTGAGGGGGTGAATTTTTTTAAAACTCATTCTTTTTGTTTTTATTAAGTCTGCATAATTAAGGGTGTGGCCACTTGAGTGACAGCTAAGTCTCGTTGCTCACTGTCTCGTCACCTCAGCTGATTACAGCTGATTTTGTTTTATGTGGCATTACACCATAAATTTGCCTTTTGGATTATTTCCTACAATTATCAGATTATCAGAATTATCAAATACATGCTGTGTGCACTTAATAGTGCTCACAAACTGTTCAAGTTGCCTCCATTTCCCAGGTGAGTGAAATAATATACTTATTTGCCATCTCTATAAATTGTTTTACTTAAGATAATTTATCATTTATAATTTTCTTTGGACCTGTAAAGCACTCCAGAATATGACATATTGATTAGCTGTAGGCTATAAAACAGTCGTCTAAAAACACTGTCATACAGTGTTATGCCTGGATTTCATAAATAGACTTGCATTTACTAACACAGACCATATCTTAAGTATTTCGAAGTAATGTGCATTTTCCTCCTGTAGAAAAATGTCATAAGAACAATGTTTAGTGGGTTAATGTATTACGACAGTGTTTTTAAAAGAATTAATAATTTACTGATATAATGTACAACCAAGCACATGTGGTCAGAACACAAACAATCGCAGGTAACAAAGTATTAAGAGTTTCTCCCAAAGAAAAACTTGTCTAAGCAAAATGCTAGCAGGAGTCTGTAGCTCTGCTCACGCTCCGCCTCTTTGCCCTTATTTGGTCACCCCTGGTGGGTGCAAGATGCGCGAACAAAATGGCGATGGTTGGCCGCGCTACTTGCTTCTTTTGCATTCTTCAGAAACCAATGGATGACGTCACGGATACTATGTTCATATCTTTTAAAGTCTATGGTGCACACGCATGACGCAGCGCCTGCAGTTAAACTTATCTATCATTTTTCCGCAATAGACAACAAGAACAAACATAGAAGTGTTTTCTGATGACAAGCAGCACCCAATTATGTTCAAAAGAATTTAAAACGCCAAATGGAATGAATTTACACCCCATTTTGAAAGTAAAACATACTCTAATAGATAGTAGATAATAATAGTGCAATCTACACAATATTAAGTGCAGTGTGTGGGTGAGAGGGGGCAGTGTTTTGGCGTGTTCTGTGACTGCTGGTGTTCCTTGCTGTATGGTTAAAATTATGACCGTTAAAGTAGCTAGGTTAATTTCAATTTAAATAAATTAAAATTAAATAAAATATTAATCTTAATATTTTGGCGTTTTTTGTGAGGGTTTTGAACAGCTTTTGGGCTGGAAAAAGTCTTTTTTTGTTGTGCTGGTCTTCACATTCCAATAGTAATGATTAAAGTAAATGATCTAAATGTATTTACATGTATTTTTATAAGGCATAAGACTAAAAAATGTTCATCCAGTTAAATATTGTCGGGCCGCCACTTCCCATAGTTCTGAAAAGTAGCCCAAACTGTCTGTCAGCAAATGTAGATTTGTACAATGGCGCATCTCTGTTCACACAGATCCACCATCCGTGCGTTCATGTGCGCACGAGACAGCGGTAAAATCAAATGCTGAATCAAAACTTTTTAAAATCTTGAATCAATATTGGAGTTTCTTTTGCATGCTTGAGGAAAGATGACACCATGGCTGAAGAATTTCTTTTAGACAGGAAATGTTGTGTTTTATTTTAGTCACGCAAAGCTGATGTACTGTAGATTGTGTTGTATTATGAATGGGTTAAATGCACAGAAGTGTTGTTCAGCCACTGAAACCTTCTGGCAAACGATTGATGTGACTATTTTTTATTTTTATAAGGGACCTTTTACAGCATCGATAATGTAGATTTTGATTTAGTTTAACAACAAAACACAAGTAAATAGCGCTATTTCGCCTAGCCTACTTTACTGAGGTGAAGTTGGTTATATATTTACAACCTGTGAGGCACTCCCTATATTGTTTACCATGCTACTCTGAATATTTAGTCTGAAATAGCATGTAAGTATGGCTTAGTAATAAGTCTAATTCCTACAGTTTTTCCTTCGGCATTGTTGTATTTTAAAGTACTATAAAGATTTCTGGCGAATGACATGATCTAGTGGGTTATCTACTGTTATCTTTAGGGTGTGCGCTTTCGTGTATCAGGGGGCGTGGCTTTGGACGGCAGGGGTGGGACTGTGTTTCAAAGATATTATGCTAACCAGTTAGCATTTTGGCAGATCACCTGCACCTTTAAACTGCTGTAAAAATGCATCATATAAATATTTTTTTCAAATTTTTTTTTTTTTTTGCATTAATCTGTTAATCAACCTCAGTCCTGATCAAAACTACTAAATTGTTTAGAAAAGTACAGAATTTTATTTATTTAGTTGCCAAATTCATAAAGGATGTCACTGATTTTGTGGAAAAACGCACAGAGTGACATATTTTCAATATAAAAGGTAATTGTAATTAATGTTTATTAAAGTCTTGGACATGTGAAACAACATTGCCTTTGATGCATTGCTTTTGATTCATTTTTTATTTTATTTTTCTCTCTTATTTACTGTTGGTGGCTGTTTTTGCCCCATTTACTTCCATTATTACCTCTTTTTTTATGACAAAGCCATGACACCATATAGTCATACTGTTTTGATTGTTGCTTGGTTTTCCCTGTTGGGAAGAGGTACATTTTTTAATTTTTACTGTTGGTCATCAGTTGGCACTTGTAACCTTTTAGATAGGCCTGTGCAAAAAAAAAAAAAAAAAAAGCTTAGTTTCTGGATTTTATATTGAGTATAACAGCAAATTAATGTGTGGGTATGTGTGTCTGTGATTGTGAAAGTGTGTAAGTGACCTTTATGCACTTACCTTTACGTGTCTGAGAAAATCTAAATATGCATCTCAGCTCTCAGAACTACATGGAGTAAACAAAAACAAAGACTGTATTTATGCACCATTAAATGTGGTTATGAAAGTCAATGAGGCAAAAACAGCCACCAACAGTAAATTAGGGAGAAAAAAAAATAAATCTTACAATGCATCAAAGCCAATGTTATTACTAATCGTTCCAACGCAATCTCACGGCAATTCGTAACTTTTTGATTTACTGGCTAATTCGTATGAATTTGTACAATCTAATTCATACAGTTAGTAAGATTTGCTCATCAGCTAATGACGGTTGGATTTAGGGGCGGGGTTAGGTGCCACACCACCTTTTTAAAATGTACGTTATCATACGACTGAACTCGTACAAATTCGTACGAATTTGCCACTAAACTAACAAAACGTAAAATACTTACGTTTTCTCGTGAGATCAGGCTGAATCGTTCACATGTCCAAGACAAAAAAAAATCCAGTCCACAATTACTTTTCATTTTGATAATACGTCATTTTGTGTGTTTTTTCACCAAATCTTTGACATCATTTATGAATTTGGCATTAAAGAGTTAAAATCCTGAAATTTTCTAAACAATTTAGTAGTTTTAATCAGGACTGAGGTTGATTAACAGATTTAAAAGAAATAACAATACACTCTGGGCAAATTTACTACCCTTTTGTTATGCTAAGGATGAAAACATCTACTGAATTAAACTGCTGTAAAAATGCATCAGATAAATATATATTTTTTAAATATTCAAAGCATTTTCACAAAATATGTGTCAAAATAAGATTTGTCACCAAAAATCATTCTGCTAGCTGAAACAGAAAAAAAGTTATGGCCAAATTATAAGACACAAAATCACACCACAGTGGATGAACACATCTCCAACAGAATATAAGAGAAGAGTTTTGATCCGCACTGAGGTTGATTAACAGATTTATGCAATTATACATTAAAAGAAATTCATGCAAAATATTGAAAAAAATTACAAACTGTAAAACTAAAATTTATACATATTTTGTTATACTTTTTAATATATTTTTTTATATATTTCCCTAACATATAAATTAAGGTGTACTAATTTTGGGCTATTGTCATAAATTATTTTGTTAGTTAATCTCCAGATTTTACTTCAGTATTGACTAATGTAATGTTCATAAACAAATATAATACTGTGAAGCTTCCTGTAGAAAATATAAACTTAAATAAGAGATTTGTGAGGGGTGCACTCATACATATTGAGCTCTGTATATAGGCCTGGTAATTTTTGTGATTGTTGTCTGTGAATAGCAAATACAAATCACAAGAATTAATACAATATTATTGTATTGCAGGATTTATTATCATTAGTATATTAACCCATGTTTAACCTTTTTAATTACCTTAGAGAGGTAGTTTTGCTAATAATAAACAAAATAAATAGTTGATGTTTTGGATTTAATGCACATATATACTTGGTCAAATTATAATACCTTACACTACCTGATGAAAGTCATGTCGTTTATCCAAGCTTTAGGAACAACAAATAATAACATGACTTCTAGTTGATCATTTAGTATCAGACGTGGCTTAAATAAATATCTAGATTACGCTTATTTTACCAAAATAAAATATGATCATGCCTTGATTTTTAATTATTTAATTAGAACAGTAAGGTCTAACTTTGCTTAGACAAATGTCTTGTCACGTAACAGAAATAATCTAGTTATATTTCGCATTATAACAAGGACATTTCAGTATAAGCCAGCTGTTTGTTTTCTACAAACCTATAAGCAATGCTGTGTGATGGAGCATTTTACTGTTTTACCTCAGTTGTTTAAGACAATAAAATAGACTCTCTCTCTATATATATATACAGTTGCAATCAGAAGTATTCAACCCCCTGATTTATTAGCCCCCCTGTTTATTTTTTCCCCAATTTCTGTTTAACGGAGAGAAGATTTTTTCAACACATTTCTAAACATAATAGTTTTAATAACTCATCTCTAATAACTGATTTATTTTATCTTTGACATGATGACAGTAACAAATATTTGACTAGATATTTTTCAAGACACTCCTATACAGCTTAAAGTGACATTTAAAGGCTTAACTAGGTTAATTAGGTTAACTAGGCAGGTTAGGGTAATTAGGCAAGTTATTGTATAATGATGGTTTGTTCTGTAGACTATGGAAAAATAAATAGCTTAAAGGGGTTAATAATTTTGACCTTAGAATTGGTTTTAAAAATTAAAAACTGATTTTATTCTAGCCAAAATATTCTATCTCCAGGTCAAAAGAGGAAGTGCTATGAGTGAAGGGAAAAGAAAAACTAGAGAAACAGTCCAAGGGGAAAAGAAAAGTCAGCAGAGAGAAAAGAAAATAGTCATTAAAAAGGCGAGGTGAAGAGAGAAAAAAAAAACATTCAACATTAAAAGAGAAAAAGATGTGTTACCTGATGTGTTGTTGACTCTTTGTTGGTACTATAAAATCCAACATTATCTCTGTTGCCTTGCAGCATGAAGGACCTGGGTTCAAGACCCGACTGTAGGACTTTAGCCTGTCTGGACCAGAGTCGCCATATTCTCCCCTTGTTACACCTGGCATTCCACCGCACTCCAAACACACAAAGCTAAACTAGAAATTAGACGCACAGTGTTCCACAAATCCATCACTTTTTCCCGTTTGCGTTACCTCTAATATGACAAGTAATTACAATGATGAAAAAATAAATATAGAAACAAACATAAAACAAATCAAATGACATACTCTGCTTGCTAAGTTGCTGTCTAAAATCCAGCATGTAATACAAATAAAAAAAGGAAAATTATACACAAATCATTTTACTACCACAAATAGTTTAATACAAATATTTTTAATCCAAAAACTCAAATATGACGTGCATTCATTTTATATGATGACACGAATGCACATTAAAATAACTGAAAAAACACTAACACTTCCACAATAATAACAATGATGACGATAATATTTCACATATGACTGTTATAATAAAGTAAACAAACTAAAGAATTACCTAATAATTACTCACTTTAATAATTGTAACTTTTACAAACAAACAAAAAACTGAAAGAATGATGCTAATAATGAAACTCGTTCACTAGCCGACAATAATACCCGTTTCTGGCACCGCAGCATCTTGTCATATTTCATTTACATTGTTTGCTGATTTTCTTCAACAAAACTTGCATAAGCCTAGTATTTAGTGCAAGTTGGTGCTACTTTGCTTTATGGTCAGTGCAGTAAGTGACTGTATTATCATCAATAACGTTACCTGTTTAGCACAAAAGTTTGTAACATACAAAAACTTAAAAAACTAAATCTTACCTATGAAATGTTCTGCCTTTGTGCTTTGTTTTCTTTGTTTGCTCGTTACTACACCCGTACACAGCGCAAAAGTCCAGCATCTTCACATTGGTACAATGTCTTGAATAGTGCAGTTGAATGACGTTTTTCCTGGGAGCACTGTACAAATATCGCCGTGCTATTGATGCATGCTCAGGGTCCATATGTGATATCTAGTGTATATATCTATAATCACAAGCTGTGTTTTCTCCATTGAAAATCACTTCCTACTGAACTCCATTATACCAGAAGCCTTTGTACCAATCCTACCACAGCTGAAAGTCATTGGACACACAACCACTGATACTCATGATCATTGATTACGGCTGCAGATGTGCAAATCTACATTTGTTGACAGACAGTTTGGGCTACTTATCAGAACTATGGAAATTGTCAGCCGACAATATGTAATTGGATAATTATTTAATTTCATGCCTTACCCAGAATATAAAAATACATATAAATATATTTAGTTCATTTACTTTAATCATTGCTATTGGAATGACTTTCAACCAGCATAACAAAAAATGTTTCTGAAGATAATCACCTATTAACTCATTTCTGGAAAAAAATTTCCTACTGATTTCAGACAGAAAAGCTGCAGCCTACAATGATTGGGGGTTTGGATCATTTGAATGGACTTAAAATGTTACATACGTACATATATAAATAAATATACCAATTGCCCAACACATAATTCAAAGCACAAAAAAAGCTGGCATATCAAACAAGACAAAGCAATGATGGATCTACGACACTGTTCACGAGTTCACACTCACAGATATTTGACTGAATAGGATATGCGTATTTGGTGTGCTGTCCGGGGAGAGGGCTCTGAGCTTGGGAAGACACCCTAATTCGTGTAATTCCCCTTATCAGGATAGAGAGATAGGGTCCGAGCGCAGTAGCCCAGCTCCAGAACACTCCCCCTTTAGATATAAATAGGTATTGGGTTTAATAGTGTGGAGTTGGGGTGGTGGAGGGATGCTGAAGTCAAGAGAAAACAGAGGTATGACATGTTTGACTATTTATAGGAGTTTGGTCTTGAGCTGATTGGATAATAGAATGATTGTGTGTGATGAATTAGCCTCATCAAAGACTGATCGTGCTCCTTCAGAAATTTGTTTATAAAACATCACTAAGAGAGCACGAATGACTCGTTTGTTTACTTGCATCTCTTTTCCAGGGAGTCGAGGCGGGTAGTGCTTGGGGTGTGGGCAAAGCATCGCCTGTCAATCAAACGGCCAATGAAGGGTGTGTTTCGGCTGTCAGATGTGTCCCATGTCCCGCCTCACGACCCCTTATCCAAGCACAGTGCATTGTTTGGCCATCTGTGGCGTTATTTCCATGTAAAAAGTGATAAAGCCATGTCTGAAATGCAACAATTCCCATGTTATTTTTTTGGTTACAGAAATGCATCATGGTAAACGCATCCTGCTCTTTTAAATGGTTACAAATACAATGAGACAAAGACTTAAACAATGAAAAGACAGCACATTGCTACGAGAAATTGTCTACGACACTGTCTACAAGAAACAGCGCTCATATCGGCAACATAAAATTCAGTCAATGCCACTGCTAATCTCAGACCAGGGCGGACCAAATGCACATTCAGTGGTTCATAAACACATCCAACATAATGTATTATTGCATCAGGAAAGTAATCTAAGAACTTCATATATACATAATTGTGTAAACACTTGAAATGTATCTATTTAAGATGCATATGTGTAAGCATTTGGTAAATATTTGTGCTATTTACTTTTGAATTGACGAATTGGACTTGAGGATTTATGAATTGTGCTGTCCATTCATTATTTTTTATAAATGCAAATGTATTGTTTTTGAGACTGATCTGCACCATAACTTTGTCTCACTCTATTGTCATTTCAAACCTGACAGACTGACATTCTTCCACAGAAGACAAATAGAGATATTTTAAAGAATGTTGGTAACTGAACAGTGGCAGCACCCATTCACTTGCATTGAACTGACACAAAAGCAAAACAAGTGAAGGAATGCTGCCCCTGTTTGGTTACCAAGATTCAAAATATGCTCTTAGTCTTTTGCAGAAGAAACAAAGTCATGTTGTAAACACAAATGAAATAAACTTTAAAATTATCACAACTTACCTTTGTATGAACTCCAGACTCCAGGGCTGCTCCCTAGGGCACATTCAGCACATAAAAGAGGCTAAGTTGCAGAAAGTGTGTATGAAAAGGCTTGAAAGTGTGCATGTTATGGCTCGTTTCCACTGGCTGGTACAGTACGGGTCGGTACGCTTTTATGGCCGTTTCCACTGTAGAAAAGGTGTACCGAACCGTACCGTACCACTTTTTCGGCACCCTTTCGAAAGGGTACTAAACAGGAGAAAGGGTACCAAAAGGGTCCCAAAGGCGGAGCTAGACGCGCAGCTGAACGCTATTGGTTTATATTGATACGTCACGAGCTCACGCAACAAGCCAGAATGAAAACAAAGGAGCCGCCATGTTTTCATACACAGCCGAGAGATTATATATACTTATAATAACATATAATAACGAGCCCTGTTGGGCTCAAATGAACATTGTCGTCGTCTTGATGAACAGCCACAAAGCCAAAAAAAGAGCAGATTTTACCCTGTGCCCTGCGAGCGTTTTTTCTTGCTTGCGCTCGCCGCTCGTCTATATTTGAAATAACAAACTTCTTGAACTGATGATAATAACTTTGACGTGCGCTTGATTATTGACATGCTTTTGAAACCTGATCCTGTCAGAAACTGACAAACGCAAGAGTGACGCGCGAAAAATCAAAAGGAGAAGCCGGAAAAAAGGATTATTATTACAGCAAACGTGAACAAACTGCCATGTTTAACTATTATCATCACCTTTTGGACTATTATGAATTCAGATGGTTGGAATTACTTTCTAACAAAAGGCTACATGTGCTGCTGAAGATTACAGACACATTTTATAATGAGAGGTTTGCACTATGGACTCCATTTCCTGCTGTTTTGAACCTTAATAAGGACTAAATGTCTGCTGTGTGTAGTTTTTTCTGTTATTGGTATCATATCTGAGACTGTAATGGTCTGTATGTGTTCATATATGTTGCATTTATTTATTTATTTTATATAATTGCAGACGTTACAGTAGGCTATTTGGCACTGTCTTGATCTGCAGTTATAATCAACTCATGTTTATAGAAAGGTTAGTAATAAACATTTATACAGAAGTATTTATGTGTGTAAAGCATCTGTTTTTCTCATATGATATGTGAGCGACCCGTACAGCTTTACTTTAGACATTTTCTCGAGCGAAAATGACGTCGACTGCAACTTTCTGTCGTACACCACGCCCACCAAAAAAGTACCATTGGTACCCTTTTAGCAGTGGAAACGCAAGCCTGATAAAGGTGACCCGTACCGACCCGTACCGTACCGTACCGTACTGTACCAGTCAGTGGAAACGAGCCATTAGAAACATTGGTGGAAAGAGTACTGAAAAATCACACTCAAGTAAAAGTACCATTACTTACCTAAATAATGTAGTGCAAGTAGAGTAAAAGTATCTACTGTGATTATTACTTAAAGTATGAGTAAAAAGTAGCCATTTTAAAAGTACTTAAGAGTAGTGAGTATTATACTGTAAAAACCTGATGCATTTACATTTAATTTGTGGATGTGTGTAAACGTAACATTCTGTAGTGCATCTAGTTATTGCCCAGCAGGCACACAATGTTACAGGACGTTATTATTAGGTTAGATTTAGGTTGTGATGTCAGGTGACCAAAATTGAATGTCTAGCCAGCGTCTAAGGACAATATTATTTTGATGTCCAATAATGACGTCAAATAATATTTAGTTGATTTTAATCCAATATCCAACATTAATCCAAAATCCAACATCAAGCTAACATCTTAAACAAGCATCATATTGACATCAAATACTGACATTTATTCATCAGGTATGGCAACCAAAATACAACATCTAATAGACGTCATAGTGGTAACATCCACACAACATCAAGCTATTATGTCATTAGACGTATATATTTGGTTGGTTTTTAGGTTGGACGTTGGACATAGATGTTGGCCTGACGTTAAGTTCTGATGTCAACCTGATTTTCATTTCCAAACAAAATGCAGCGTCCCTATGATGTTATAGTACAACGCCAATCTGACATCACACATGTCTTGAGGTAGTTCATTTTGATGCCAATTACCTTCTATGTGCGACTTGATTGGACAGGAATCACAGGGCTGATTTTTCTAATCCCCATAGACAAGAAAAAATAGTAGTGACTGCAGGTTAAAGGAAAGTAGTGGAGTAAAAGTACCAATACTGCAGTAAAAATGTACTCAAGTGAGAGAAAAAGTACACATTTTTTTAAAACTACTTAGTAAATTACAATTCCTGAGAAAAACTACTCAATTACAGTAATTTGAGTATTTGTAATTAGTTACTTTACACCACTGTTACAAATGCTAAAGGTGTGTGTTTGCATGTGCATGTGTGATAGTGTGTATGTGTGTGCATACATGAGTGAGTGTGTAAAAGCAATGAAACAATTATGCAACACATGCATACCCTTACCTGTTACAAGAATACATGGGGTGCTGTGTGCCATTAAACTTGGCTCTGATAAAGCATCCTAGGAAATAGAATAAACAGAGGGTAAAAGGTCAATATAGGAATGCTAGATGCATACATAAGTATTGAAATCATTTTTCTGTGTTAAGCATTCTGTGATAATTAAAATATAACAAATTCACATATTATGCTGTGTACTTACTTCTTGGCTTAGAAGCAGCAACTTTGGGTCCTCTGCAAGGTACTCCATAAGGCCCTGGAGAAGTTTTAGCGGGTGATACACTGAGCATAGTATGTATCTGTCACTGTTGATGATGCATGCGCTCCTTCTGTCATGTTGTCACGTGGGATTGTTTTGTATTATTCAACGTGTTTCTGTTGTGTGTTGTGTTGTGATCACGTGACTCACTAACTGGATCAGCTGGTACTTAGCTTCACCTATTTAAGCAGCGTTGTTTCGTGAATCATTGTCAGTTCGTTACTCTGGTTTATGTATTCTCTGTGTCTTGTCAGGAACCCTGTCGACCTGGTTAACTTTGGATTCTGTTACCCCAGTTTCTGCTACTTCTATTCCTGATGCTAGACTCTTTACAGCTGTTGCACACTGAGTTATTCCTTTCATATTAAATATCACTTGCAATTTGATTCATCTGACTGTTGTGCATTTTCTGATGTTACAGTATCAGCCATTAATCATTTAATGTCACTCTTAGGCAGAGATTTTCCTTTAAAAGTTTATTGCAGCATTTTCCTGTTTTCCAATCGATTGCAGTAGTCATACGGTGACTCTGGTTCCCACTGACTGCAATCATAACAGTCAGATAATTTGTACTTTTTCTTCGGCCTCTCTACAGGGCATGTGTACAAAGCATACTGTTGTCTAATATTCTAAATTCGGTTCTCCATTTGTAAAACAAGGGGGGCAAAGCTTTGACCCACAGCATTTGTACCACATTTATCCAAGAAGGAATCAGGGTGTTTCTCAACTGGTTGTTGTGCAATCTGCTTCAATTTGCTTCTTCCTGGTCTGGTGTCAGTAGCCATTAAGTCTTCAATGATGATCCTGATCATATGTGTAGTAACTTGGCATGAAGAATTACACTAACGATAGGACTGCGTAAGGTCGTTTTTACTCACAACTGCGAGTCATACATATAGGGGCCATGACGGGTGCCTTCCCGCACTGTTGACACACTTCACATACCTTCTTAAAGCATCAGCACAAAACATTCATTTTGTCAGGCTTGAAAACTATGGTGTAATCATAGGCACTCAGAAGCACAGCCCACCTCTGTACTTGCGGAGAGCCTATCTAAAGAATGAGTAATCTCATTAAAGAGTGAAATTAATGGTTTGTAATCCGTGCAGATGGTAAAGGACCTCCCATACAGATATTTGTGGAATTTCTGTATTCCAAAAACTACTGCAAGCCCCTCTTTATCCAGCTGTGAGTATCTTTTCTCAGCCCCTGACAGAGTGTGTGACATGAAACTTATGGGTCATTCACTTCCATCTGCTAATCTGTGTGATAACACAGCCCCTACTATATAGGGGGACACATAACAAGCCAATACCAGTTCTTTATCTGCTGAATAATGTACTAAAAACGCTCACAGACTGTAGCAGCTTAGAATGCTGAAAAGCCTCTTCCTGTTCTGCTGTCCACTCTCAGCACTTCCCTTTTCTCAATAACGCATACAGTAGGGCCAGGCAAGTTGCTAGATTTGGGAGAAATTTACCATAATAATTTAATAACCCCAAGTAGGCTTTAGTTCTGACACACTAGTTTGAAATGGGGTCTTAACTACAGCCTTCACTTTTCTTTCCACTGGCTGAAGGCCATGCTTCACTCTATGTCCAAGATACTCCACATCATCTTGCAAGAACATGCACTTCCCTCTTTTGAGCCTCAACCCTGACTCTACCAGTCTTTGCAGCACTGCCCCCAGGTTTTCTAAGTGGTCTGCTGTGTCCACGCCTGTTATCAAGATGTCGTCCAGATAAACGGCTACTTTGGGGGTTCTCTGTACCAATCCCTCCATTATCCTTTGGAAAATAGCAGAAGCAGAAGCTACTCCAAAAGGTAACCACTGATTTGTTAACAGACCTCGCTGCGTATTTATTGTCATAAACTTCTGATACTCCTCGTCAACCATCACCTGCTGATAGGCATGACTCAGGTCCAATTTGGAGAACTTTTTGCCTCCTGACAATGTGCTGCACAGATCTTTGAGACGAGGTATAGGGTACTGCTCCAAGGATGCTGCTCGATTTACGGTCAACTTATAGTCACCACAGAGCTTTATGGAGCTCTTTAAAAACGTCACTGTATTTCACCAGCACTTTCTGCAAAAAAATCATCTTCAGTCTGAATCTGCAAAACTTGCTTTATCTGATCCCAGGATAATTTTAATTCTGGTAGCCAGCCCCTACCCAGCAGGTTCGGATCATTGCCAGCCACTACAACAACAGGAAGTCTTTTGATTTCCTCTTGATACTCCACTGTAACCTGGCTGGTGCCTCTCACTTCAATTGGCTGCCCTGTATAAGTTTTCAACTTAATTCAAGTGTTGTTTATTTTTGGGCTATTCCCACTTTTTCTCAGTGCCTTAAATGTCTCTTCATTCAAGACAGTAAGACTACATCCAGTGTCTATTTCTAGCTTCACTGTGAGCCCATCCATTTGCATGTCAACTGTATATGGCTGTTCTTTAGCTAGATTTTTACTGTTTACATTCTTTATGTATTCCTTGATGCAATCCAGTGTGAATGTGTCCACAAAATTATCGCTGTCTCTTTCTGCTACTTTATATTTACGATGCCTTTGAACGGAGCAGTTTTTAGTTTGCGCAGCTCAGCCACAAAGTCAATTATTGTTTCATCGTGAGTCAAATTTGAAACGCCGAACTATCTCGCTCGACTTTGGGTTGAAATGGTTTTTTAACAAGTCCACAAACTGAGCATAGGATTTAGATTTAGGTTTGTTAGGACTGATCAAATTACAAATTAAACTGTAAGTTTTAGCACCCACCACAATCAGGATAGCTCTTTGCTTCTCAGCATTTTCAATGCTATTTGCTTCAAAGAAATTGTTCAGAATCTCACAGTCTTCTCACCATGACTGTTTTCTCATCAAATGTCGCTACAGTCCCAATAGTTGTCATTTTTTTCTCACGTAATTACCAGTTTTATCCTTGTCGCAAAGATGTAGTAACTTGGCATGAAAAATCACACTGAAGATAGGACTGCAGTAAGGTCGTTTTTACTCACAACTGCGAGTCATACATGATGATGAACAATGTTTCTGCACAGCAGTACACAAACACCTTCCTTCCGCCCAACAGGTGGTTTCTTAAAACAACTGCAACCTCTAGCGGCCAACAACAGGAACTGCTAGAACTGTACTTAGGTCCACTTCCAATTCTACCCCTTAGCTCTTCCCCTTACCCCAACCCTCCTTTTGCGCGTTCACGTCAAGGGGTAGGGGTATCCCAATTCTCTTTAGCTTGAAGGCATAGGGCTAAGGGAAAGGGGTGAATAGCCCTTCAAACGAAGATTTTTCTGGACCACACTCGAAACCAAGGGGTAAGAAAATTTCCCAGAATACACCAGCCACAGCGGAGATCCACAAATTAGCATTTTTTGTCATTATTACGAATTTGTACGACAAACAAACACATGTTTTAATATATTCATAACCACGTTCTTGTTTTACCATCAATGCTTAAAAAAAACGCTAAAAAAACAGCTAAATTTCGCAATCTATAATCCATAATCATAACTTCTGTACAGCAGTCCCACAACATTCTGACGCTAGATGACACTCAAATACCCGGTCAGAAAAGTCTAGTGGCTGGGAATGAGCTTTTTACAGTGTCTGCTATAATGTTAATGTTGTTTTCGTGTGTTTACATAGATGAATATGGCAACGGTGTAAATGTGCAGTATAGTTACGATTTTTTTGCCACATTGGTTCGTTATGATAAAATAATCTATGCTTTCAGTGATTTCCTGAATATAAATAAAAAAAATAGCACAACTACAGCAGTCGCCATCGTCTAATCTCATATGAAGCAAGAGAACGTGATGACATGTGCAGGTGCTGTTATTTTTAGGGGTAAACTTCAAAGCCCTTCTCCTTAACCCTCAGTTGTAAGGGCCAAGGGGAAGGGGAAGGGGTAGGGGTACAAAAATAGAATTGGTATTGGGCCTTAGTCTACTAAATTAAGTCTTTTGGTAGTGGTCTCTTCTTCTCCTTTAGTATATTTATTAACTTAACTAGGAACTTATGCCATGGGATTTGAAACTTCTGTGAAGTCACAGTTGGTGTTACGGTTGGTGTTACAGTTGTTGTTAATGTTGGTGTCACATGTTTAGTAAAACTAGAATTGTTGGAAGCACATGACTCAACCACACTGCTTTGTGATGCTAAGTAAAAAATGCAATAAAAATACAATTGTTACAAATAAACATTGAAATGTTAAAATGTTAATGGAAAAGCATTTGTTTGATTTAACTTAGGGATGGCTGACGTGAAACTGATGTTTCGACACAGTGTCGAAATCCCGAATCGCAAGTGTTTCAAAACACTGCACCCAAGCATGATCCAAAACACTCAGGTCACGTGACTAAAGTGTTTCAAAACACTTGGTCATGTGACTAAAGTGTTTCAAAACACCTGGTCATGTGACTAAAGCGATTCAAAGCATCGATCAATTCAAAAGCGTTTCGAGACCTGACGAATCTGCATTTGACTGAAAGGCTCAGAAAACCCTTCTGTCTCAAATGGCCTAGTAGACGTTGTTACTGTGCTTCAAATGACTTTTGAGTTCGAATCCCAACTTGTAAAAATACTCCGAAATCATGATTTTATGTATTTTTTATCATGTTACTGTTTTATGGTGTAGTCTATTTAGGATACAGCTGTGAATACGCCATCAATTTTGCATCACTGTAAAACAATAATTAATATTTTTACAGTACTGTGATGGTTGGGTTTAGGTTTTGGGTAGACATTAATAAAATACAATAAATGGGAAATTTTATAAATAATATAAATAATTCTTGTTAACTTCTGGCCAGAACCGTGTCTGATCTAGCAACAACCATGTTTTATGACCAAAACAAGACATATTTATTCACAGTGTTTATTCGGATGTCAGACCAATGTTGAAACAAAACGATACAAGAATAGAGCAATTCAAACTGATATTGAAGCATTACAAAATAGCAGTGTCAGCCTGGATTCGAACCCACTATCCCCGCATGGTAGTCAAAAACCCTAACTGCTCCACTAAATTACTTGAAGGTTCCATTCTACAAAGTCGGGTTTAATACCTCAATTTGCTCAACTGTTCTTTGCTGAAGCTGTGTCAGTGCAATACATAAAAAAGTGACCACTAGGTGTCACCGTAGAGTGGGGTTTCGAAACGTTTCGAATCTTCCACACATTTGCTTCGACTGTTTCAGTGTTTCATAAAGCCTCGCTTTGCCCACCACTAATTTTACTTTTACAGAGAGAGAAATGAGTGCTGAGTTGTATTGTTCTCAAGTAGGGATATAACGCAGTGTTTACAGGCACAAACTCAAATTATCTGCACATCAGCGGCAAGCAAGAGGTGGGGCGGCAGACTAAAATGACAGCAGTGAAGTGCGCCAGACAAAACACAATCTGTGTGCAAATAGTTCCAAAAGACGTTTACTTGCACTAGCAGAACAACGAATATGATGCACATAAACCATCAGCACAGTGAAAAAGTACTGTCACAAACATTAATAAGCCAAACCACATGGACCAGATGATTCACAGCTCCGCTTGCTCTGACGAGTGCTACAGAGATCACACAGCACGAACCTACATTAAAGGGCACATAGGTTACCACTTTTTCCAGATTTAATATAAGTCTTTTGTGTCTCCAGAATGTGTCTGTAAAGTTTCATCTAAAAACACCCATCAGATTTTTTATTATACCTGTCATAAGTTCCTTTTTTGTAGCATTTAGCAGAAGCTAGCTGTTTTTGTGTACTGCGCCTTTAAGGCTAGTCCTTCACGCCCACCGTTTCCACGTGTCTGGCAGCGGCTCTCTCGGCTGCGTCAAACAACAGACAAACACGAAGGAATAAGATCTCACGTAACATTTGTGAGGAAAAACAACAAGTAAGAACTTTACCAATGAGTATTTAATGCATGTTGTGGAGTTGCAGGATGAGTCACACGCAATGTCGTTACAAAGTTCACGCACACACACAAATACACACACACACACACACACACACACAGCGCTGACAGGCACACAGACAGCGCGCGTTTAGCTTTGCACTGTTTTTGCACGCAAATGTGACAGAATACAGGTTAATCTCCACTGCTGTATGGATGTCTGTTATGTTAATGTACAAAATAAACCTGATTTAACGTCCACAAACCGGGATTGAAGCGTCTTTTATGATTGTTCTGACACGCGGCTGTGTTGGTGAAGTAAATGGCTGTAATTCATTACACACATGCACTGTTTGAAAAACATTTTAAACTTAAACTAAACTTTTAAACTCACTCTTGATCACATTTGATGATGATTAATGATCCTAGCAAACTGAACAGACCTTTTATTTATGGTTGCTTAGTTTGCTCACGTCCTGGTCCTGTGTCTGTTTGATATGATTACACACGTTACTACGGAGACCTGTTAATACGCAGCTGTCAATCAATTCGGTGGGCGGGAGGACCCCACTCCTACGTCAAGTTGCGGTCGGTCTGAAAACCGCTCCAATTGGTCCACCGTTTTTATGTTGTTAAATTGAAAAAAAAAGGACTGAGTGTGTTTATATTACCCCAATATTACGGTTTATACACCATACATACACATATGTCTGTCCAAACAGCTTGAAAAGTAGATTTTTCACCATAGGTGCCCTTTAAAACTGATAAAACACACATTTACACAATAATAACATGGATGATATTAATATTTTACATATGACTGTTATAATAAAGTAAACAAACTAAGAATTACTGAATAATTACTTAATTTAATAACTGTAACTACTAATTATTAATATTAATGCTATTAATGAAACTGCTAACACTATTAATGATAAAACCTAAATGTTATATATTTTCTATTGCTTATATAAACAAATGTAAGAGCTTTCATTTAAACCACTTCAGCTCTGTTGCATGTTCTGCTCGTTTTAGTTTTTGTTTTGTTTGTGCACAGCAAATTTGCCAGTGTACATTTTACACCACAGGTGTTGAATTTAACATTTTTCTGGTGTCTAAATGAGTCCCACCAGCAAAGTGTTCAGGTTACACTTTCAAAAGTGTTGTACACCTGTACAGTGTAAAATATTTTACACTTAGTGTAAAAATGCACACCACGTTAAACATTTTTAACACCTGCAGAGCAAATTGTCCAGTGTATATATTACTAAATAAATTACACTCTTTTCTGGTGTATATACACGAGTCCCACCAGGCAAGTGTATAAGTTACACTTTAAAAAGGGTTGAATATATACACTTAAGCAGAGCAAATAAATTTATACTAAGAGTGTAAAAACTGTACACTAGATTAAATACTCCACCACTGCCAGGTCATATTTAGCATAAATTTAATTTTTCTTTAAACTGATAGGAGTAAAAGTTAGCATTTTCCTCACAAAATTCATAAAGAAAATTTTATATTTTAATGTTTTAACAGCCTGGAATAATAATAATATAAAATGTAAACAAACTCTTTCTGTTACATACTTACTAAAATGAGTTTAAGCACATCAATTAAAGAATCATGGAGAAAGTTACAAAACATAGCATAGGCAAAGGTACATAGCAAAATACATAGCATAGGCAAAGGTAAACATTAAATCACTTCACAGAATATGCATTTCATACCTGAAAATCAGTGTCATTTTATAGACAAATATTTGTCACATTGAGAATGCTGTGAAAATATTTTTTTCACTTGTCACTGCCAAACCTAAAGACAACATGAGCTAAAGCCCCATTTCTGACAAAAAATGCTTCAAAAAACATAAACAAAACTCATTTTTGCATACAGTTGTTTAAAGAACAAATTGATTAAAACCACAAGAATCCCTCAAAAAGGGGGATTTTTATAGATCTTGAAATCTATACTTGAAATGTTTTTTTTTTGTTTTTTGTTTTTTACAGAATTTTGCCTCATTGAATTCAGAAGAGTGCCCTGGTCACATACATTGGAATAGATTGATAAATATTGTCTTCTTTTACAGGAAACCCTCCCAATTTTGAGATTCATGTAGGATGTTGCACTTATTGGATATTGATGTGTTCACTGCATTTTAAAGTTTTATCTACGATCTGTTTGGTCCATATTCTCTCTGAAGGTTTCATTTTATTCCACTAGGTGGCAGTAAAGTATTTTTATTTTGTTTTGAACATAATAAAAAGCTTCCATGACTTCTAAAAATCACAAGTTCATATTATTATTATTATTGTCATTTTTTTATTGCATTTGAACACATATACAACATTTATATAGTGTAGTGATAATTGAATTTATCACAAGTATTAACATCAATATTTTGGTATTGATATTTTAGCATGAGGCTTGTAATTTTCATAAAAAAATTGATGTGGCCATTAAACATAATGTGCATATTTTCTTTACAAAATTGATATTCTGGATTTATTATAAAACATTGAGAAGATTTTGCTGATAAAATCAAGAACTAATTTCACTTATTTTTAAGCAAACCAGTGCAATTATTAGGCTTAATTTGAGAAAGCAATTAAGCTAATAAAATTGAGAAAATATGGCTTCATTTTTGTTTTAAGAAAATTCACTCAATTATGTGGATTTGATTGAAATATTTGCATTTGAATCTCAACAACGGCAGTGATCAGAGGACAGTTTGAAGGAGCAGATCAACAGTGAGCATGTTAAGAGGTAAGCATTAACAGTTGATCATTTTTATTGTCTTAAATAAGCTCTTTCAGAAAAGACACGTGCTGTTCAAGCTTGTTCAGGAGCCTATTGCCATACGATGTACATAGGGACACACAAGTATTTTTAACCACCCAACCATATTTGAAATTGATTTGCTTCTATGTTTATTCTGAATTATACAGTGTATTGAAATTGAACAAATTATTTGCATTGTAATATTTAACAGCAATGATCAGACAACATTTAAGCTGGGTGGATGAGCAACAGTGATCTTGTGAAGTGGTAAGCCTAAGCTAGTATGTTAGCTATAGGTTTATCCACAGTTATTGTTTTTCCATTTCTTAAGGTTTCTTTTACAGCATTGATGATGTAATGTAATTGATAAATAATGAGTAATTAAAACCCCACATTAACTGTGTTTATATATAATATATAAATACTGATATTTGTTTGCTTAATTTTTCAGATTAATGAAAAAAATGTTCACAGTATTTTCCCACAAAAGAGGAGCGCTTTACTCAGGCAGATTTTGATAAAGAGAATGGGTGCCATACAGCAGGTATTTTTTTTAAATGTTATTTGTGTATTAGTATAATAATTATTAGGCAATATTACTAATTTCTACACTTTTGTTGCATTAGACCTCATATTAAATCAGGGGTGAGACAAGAGATGTTGTCCTCTGTTGCTGGTCTATTTGTATAAAAAAAGAGGCAGAGCTCATCCAGGAAGTGTCTTAAACTGTTTCAGATATTTATAGTTTTCAGAAAACTGCATTTTATATTTTTGCATTTTTACAAAAAGCAAAAATATAGCTCAAATACTACATTGTTAAATTAACTCTTCCTTGTATAAACAAGGTTTGTTTTTATAAACATTTCTTTGTACACTAGTATACATTTTAAAAACAGCCTGTCCAATATAAGTCAAAATACTTGTGTTATAGTGTCAGTCAGCACAGTCTACTCAAACATTTTGGAGAATTACTGTTCACAGAGATACTAAGAAATGGTTTATTTCTTTAATGTATTTCCATAATGTGTTTTAGTAAACCTTAAACATTTGACATTTACAATTGTATGATTTCATAATGATAAACGTAATGTTTATTTTACAGTGTGGGAATGCACAGAGAACTGCTGTCTGCCAGAGCTAAGGACGACCAACCATAAGGACTTCTGCATTGTCTTGAAGGATGAGCGAGTCATGGCTGGCTTTGAAAATCTAGAATTGCTGAACTGGATTTAACAAATGTTCCCAGATTAAAACCACACAAAAACAAACTTCTATCAAGTTTCTGACACAAATTTACTGCTACAACCTTGTGGGGAAATTTCACTGCATTGATTGGTTAATTGATTGTGTTGCTAATATTTTGAGATACGGCTTTTATACTGGTTTCATATGTTAAGCAATACACAAATTCTGTCAGATTTTGTCTAAAATGTGACTTTTCCTACAAAAGAAAGTTGACAGAACATTTTTTCCATGACATGTATAAAAAACTTTTTTTCAGAGCTTAACATTGCTGTACCTTTTAAATAGATTTGTTTAACAAATGTATCATGTACCACCTATGTACCATTTTTTTTATCAGTGGAACGTAATAAAATGACATTCGGCAAAAATTGCATTGTGTATGTATTTCATTATAAATGATATATTTAACATTTTATGAATGAGCCATTTTCATTAATAGATATGAGTAAATGGTGGTTGATTTGCTTAAATTATAAAAGCACATTCCACTAATAATATTAAAATCATCATCTATCACTCCAAAAAATTAGTATTTTCACATGATTCATTCAAGTGTTTTTTGCAAAAAAAAATCAAGTCTTGAAAACTACTTAAAAATAATATGTGCAATAGTGTTACCACTATTTTTTAAGTAAATAGCAGATAAGATTTTTACAGTGTACGCCAATTCAAGTCTGCAAATATTGATGACCAAAAAAAACCTAGCTGTGGTATATATTTATATATCACCATTTATTAAATTTGTAATGAATTTATTTGAAATCAACAAATACCATAAGACTATTATTTAAAATGTATAAAATCCACCATGTCTAAAATCAATTTGATTTTGTTACTAATATGTCCTTCTTACGTCCCATTCACACGGGGCGTCAGCTTCAACGCTTCCCATTCACTTTGAATGGGTGACGTCAGGCGTTGCTGAACTGCATTGTGGATCCGTCGGCGCCGATTCAGTGGCGTTGCTCGCTGCAAAAGTTGGGACTTGCTCCACTTTTTAAGCACCCACGGAAGCGTCAGCCAATAAGATCGCTGTATGCAAATGCACCAGCTCAGACAGTGGCCTATTGCTGACTAATTTCATTGGCTGACGCTGCTATGACGATCGCGCCCTCTGTCAACCGTTGACGCTGAAGCCCCGTGTGAATGGGGCGTTAGGGTGCTTTCACACTAGCACTTTTGGTCCGCACCCAGGTTCGTTTGACGTCAAAGTACGGTACGTTTAGCTAGTGTGAATGTGTCTTCTGAACTCGGGTGCGCACCCGTCAACCGTACCCGAGTCCGCCAGAAAGAGTGGTGTGTGTGTGTGTGCGTGCGTGCGTGCGTGCGTGTGTGTGCTCCACGTATTGTACCTTGGTGACAAGTGGGACTGAGCCAGGGCAAGCACAGTGATACAGTGATGTCTGCTTGTCTCCTCCAAAAGCAGCTTCTCCAGACACTGTGAGATGTTCTGAATGTGTATGATATTTTTGCGGCAGATGGACGCGAGTCGCTTTCTGTATGTCTAAAACTAAAAGATTAAAGCTGTTAACAAAACAGCAGCTCCTAGGTCCTCTAATCCATATTTCAATTTCTTTTAGCAAATAAACATGCAAAAAAGATGCCATCGATATTTAAAAGACTAATAGGCCTCCAGTTGTCTATATGAAAAACTTTTGTTTGTGGTTTAGGAATTAGAGTAATGAACCCTTGTTTAAGCGACTCTGGCGACTCTCCTTTATCTACAGATTCTTTATATACTTCAAACAAGAAATGTGCTAGTTTATGCCTAAAGACTCCATCAAATTCACTAAGCAGACCGTCATTACCCAGAACACTGAAGAGAAAATCCATCGTCCATCATGTAGAAGCTGCAGGTGTGAGTAGGTCACCGACAAGTGTACAGGCTTTCCCATGAGATCAATGCAGAGACTCGTCTGTTACTGGGGTCTTTCAGGAATCAGTCTCATGTTCTCCACTCCTCCATGCCACAGCATCTGCTCAGGATATGGCCTGGTCCAGGGTTATAGGGACCTCTCAACGCAATCTCGCAGCAATTTGTAACTTTTGGATTAAGTGGCTAATTCGTATGAATTTGTTCGATCTAATCATCTCTTCACAGATCTTGGATCACATCAATGACGCTGCACAGTCTCTAGAGGTCTCGGGATGAGTATCCCCAGATGGAAATAGAGAACAAAGAACACAATTACACAACATAGCTTCTGTTTATAGTCCATTTAAACAAGATAAAACAGAAGTGCTATAAATGGAAACGGCAGTTACATAAACAAATATGTAAAGCACAGGAGTGTTTCTAACAAAATGTCTTGTGCATTAAGGCAGGGGAAGTGTGTCCACAGGTGGCTGTCAAGCCCACTCACCTGCATGGAGCACGCTTATGCTTCATACAATATGCATGGCAATACAACACTTATGTGACGCGTTGTGTGTATGCTTTACTAAAAAGATAGGCCTTTAAAGGATCATGAAACTCCCCTCTTTCAGTTCAAGTCTATCTCTGAATTTTTTTTTAAAAATGCTCCGAGATGGGCGTGGAGCTCTGCGACCAGACAAAGAGCTTAGAATCACCAAGAGGTGACACTTAATAGAACGTTCCATTGCAACAGCAGCGATTCCGGCATTCTGGAGTTATAGCGATCGGCTGTCCATTGGATCTTACTGCTGTCGCGATGGCAAACAGCTGCTTTGTTCTTTATTTATTCATTAAAAAAGCGCATTAAAGCTGAAAAACAACATGAAAGACGCACCTACAATACAACACTTACAAATAAAGACTGGTGATTATCAGAACTTTTAATAGTTAATTTGACAGACTTGTTTAATATATTTTAACCATATTTGTTTTTTTGAAACTGTCACTTTTAGGTGAAATTAAGCACTGGCATAATAGAAATGAATACTGACATGTTAAATTAAATTAACATGACTTTAAAATTTGTTGATAACAGATTGACAGTACTTTTTGTTGCAGTATTACATTTAAATTGTATATTAAAAAATCCAGTGTTGTCTGTTAAAGAAAGACTAATAAAGTTTTTTATGTAAAAAGCCACTTTGTCCAAAGTGATTGAATTCTGCACATAAATTCATCCTCTTTTATTCATGATTTTTAATGCTGTCATTTAAAAATAATGGAGGCCATACAAACTAGATAAAGTAGTTTTTTGTTGTGGAGCATACTCATTTTTGTATCACTATTTTGAGTAAAGCTAAAAAATAAAATAGTAATGTAAGTTATTCTACTAACCTTACACTCATGTTATAAGTGAAAAATATAGTTTTATACCAAATATAGTAACATTTTGGAAATTGTCTGTTTTCGTTAAAATATTGTTTAAAATGTTACTTTTCAAAGGGGGTGTACTTATTTATGCTCAGAGCATATATTATAATATTTTAACTCATATTTAACTTAATATTTTAATTAATTCTGTCTAACAATAGTTATCTGTGCTGTTGTTCTATTAGAATTTTCATTCCAAAATGGCCACCGCGTGACACTATCGGCCTCTAGTGGCTGTTTTCCAAACAGCAACAGAGTTTCGCCTCTTGTTGATTATGCTCTTTGGAGCAGAGGGTGGAGTGGGCATGGCAGACAGAGCAGGGGTAAAAAAGCAAAGGGAACACCTGTTGTCAGTTGGCTCTCCTCAAAAACTGTGAGGAGACCCATTATTTATAGTTTACAAAGTTAAAATGCAAAGAAAAATACAATAATTAATTTAATGACCTGCTACATTTGTTATTTGTAATTTCATATACACCTAACCTCAATTTGTTATAGTATTATAAAGATAACCGTGTTTATATAAACACTATAAATGAGGACATCTCACCTCCTCAATCCCCGGGTCTGAATGCAGACGCAGTGGATAGCAGTGCAGCAGGTCGCTTGCCCTATCTATTCTAACCATTAGCCCTGCCAGTAATCTGAAGGATTTAAAACATAGGCAAACATAGCAGCACGGACAGGCGATGTGTCTGAATGGTAACAAACTCACAATTCTCGTACAGCTCTCTTAACAAAAATGCTTGCTGCAAATCAGGCCAACGACAGAATGGTGGGCTGACAGAAATCCCAGGTGGGCAATTTTTGGGGGTGGGGTTAAGAGATGGAATAGCAAAAATATTATAGTAATTATGTTCTTGCTTGGATTTGCATATACTGTTAAATCAGTATAAGCACAAATATGGTTTTTATGAAGAGCTGTTTTAAAATCCAGTCAAAATTCAGAATGGATGATTACTGGACTAATAAGTCCACAAATTTAAGCATTATTTTAATTTTTTTCAAAGGTAGAATGAAGTAGTATGAAGAGTGTAAAAATATTCAGGTAATATTTTGACAAGAGAAATTGAGTATGCCTGTGTCCTGTTATTATTATACAGTTAATATTCTAAAAAAATAACAAAAATCAATCCTAAATGTAACTGGAAAACAATATAAGACACAACTGGAGTGATATGCTAAGATCATTTATGAAATCTTTTGCAGGAATTTCTATAGAATTATAATTAATACATAAAAAATGTTGTTATGACGTTATGTTTTATAGAATTATTTGTGTTTGTTAGACCCGACTCATGGATAACTTTATTTAAGCCCAATCTCAATTCTACCGCTTAGCCCTTCCCCTAACCCCTAGCCCTCATTTTGCATGTTCACGTGAAGGGGTAGGGGTGTCACAATTCTCTTTAGCTTGAAGGCGTAGGGCTAAGGGGAAGGGCTAGATACCCCTTCAAACAGAGATTTTTCAAGCCCACACTCAAAATGAAGGGATACGAAAATTTCCCAGAATACACCAGCCACAACGATAGCAAAGGAAGTAAGGAGATCAAAGAACAAATAAGTATTTTTTGTCATTGTTATAAATTTTTACAACAAACAAGCATATGTTTTAATACATTCACAACCGCAATAATGTTTTACATTCATGCTTAAAAAAAAAAAAAAAAAACGCTAAAATAAAACCCACAAAATGTTGCTATCTAAAATCCATAATAATAACTCCTGTATACTGTAGTAGTCCTTCAACATTCTGTCACTCAATGACACTGGAATACCCTGTCAGTAATGTCTAGTTGCTGGGAATGACCTTTTTACAGTGTCAGGTATAATGTTAATGTTAATGGCCACTGTGTAAATGCACAGTACAGTTACGATCTTATTGTTATATTATATTGTTATGATAACATGATATATGCATTCAGAGATTTCCTGAAGATAAATACCAAAAAATAACACAACTGGAATAACTAAAGTAGCGATCATCAATCTCATATGAAGCAAGAGCTCACGATGACTTATGATGATGTGTGCAGGTGTTGTAGTGCTGTCCCATTTCTTAGGGGTAAAGTTTGAAGCTCTTCCCCTTCACACTCTGTTTCAAGGGCCAAGGGAAAAGGTAGGGGTACAAAAATAGAATTGGGATTGGGCCTTAGTTTTACCTCCCTGACTCATCATGCCTCCATCTGCTTCATAGCCATGCTTAGTCAAAAAAAAGATCTTCATGATATTATTTTAACTTTTACTTATACAGTATAACACTTATTTTGCAAAACTCACTGAGCCGACTGTGTGCCAAAGGCTGTTATGCTGGTTTCACAATGTATGAGCGTCACGCAAGCATCGCATATTTTTCCATTATGCATGTTAACAATGGGAATTCACACCGGGAGAGCAACGCGTCATCGTCAAGGAGGAGCGGTGCGAGAGGTACATGTTATAGTTTTCTGTGCGCATGCATCAGTTTGTTTTTGATTAAACTACATTGATTTTACCAGTGTTGGTTTGGTTGTACATAGAGAATAACATCTTTACTCTGGGATTACCACTCTTAATGAATCCACTGAAATATAATGTAAATCGTATCTTAAAGATTTTACTGATGCACTGGCAAATTTTTACTGGGGCATGTGCCCTATAATAGGATCTAGCGATGCTCCTAGGCCACATTAGTGTCACTGTTATTAAAGCCTATAACAGGCTTTTTTAAAGGCACAAAATATTTATGCATTGCACTTGAAAGCAAAGAATATATGAATTGCGTGACTCGCTGTAACCTATGGCTGTATCAGACTGAAGCCAAGCAGCCTCTCTTTACGAGTGTAGACTATACTTACATATATACTTCTTGTGTAGAATATTACTTACAGCCAAACTGTTTGCTGTTTCGTTTTGATTGGTCAGAGCTTTCAGCGCCCCTTTCTCAACACAGAGCCCACCTTACTGCTTTTATCAAATCACAAATCATGCAAAAGAAAATAAAAACGGATTTGTATACTGCTGTTGTTTTGGGTGGGCAAGACAGATGTTTGAGTGGGCTCAGCCTGCCCATGCCTGGAGCCGGCCCTGCTGCAAATCAATCTTTGCTGTATCAGCCCTGACAGAATCACAGGGAAAAGCATGCAACAAACCCTGTGGATCATTGAAAACAAACACATACGACCCGTGCTGTGCGCAGATGCGGTCTCACCCAGTCATTGGGTCTCACAGCTTGGCAGGTCTGCCTTGCATTCGGAAAACAGGTGCTCTCATGAATAATTAAAAAGCAGGGTCTTCTTATAGGACAAGAAAACAACGCTATGAATAATAATGAGAAACTGACGAGTCATCACTCCAGTAGCAGATTCACACTCCGTCATCGATTTTGGTCCCTCCCCAAAAATGATTTTAAACCCGGAAGATGAAATTAGCTGACAAAAGCTCAAAATTATCCAGTTTTCCCCACAATTAAATCTAACAGACGCTGACTTTGTCTTAATTGGTGCACAAGACACACAAATCTGTTAAAATAAAAAAAGTACTCCAGACTGTCTTGAACTTTTAATCTAGTTTTGAATTGAGAGAGTGTGTCTGAGCCTCGGACATTAACAGGAAAGCTATTTCAGAGTTTAGGTGCCATAAATGAGAAGGCCCAACCTCCTTTAGTGGACTTTGCTATTCTGGGTATTACCAGAAGTCTTGAGTTTTGAGATCTTAAAGAGCAGGTTGGACTGTAGCGAGAGAGAAGGTTGGTTAGATAAACAGGAGCTAGATTATTTAAAGCTTTTTAGATAATAATGAAAATAGCACTGACACAGGGCTTAATTTGTGCCGGAACACGACGGATCTGGCACCTCTGAAATCTGACCTGGCACCTCATCTTACTGATCCCCCTCCTAAACTGTTCTCCTTCCCCGTCTGCTGTTCACTTTCAATTTCTTCCACGACTTCCCAATCCTCTTCACTTTCATCCGCAGCACCCCTAAAAAACTGTGTTTTTGTCACATCTACACATTTTAGGCACAAGATGTTCTAACGTTATTTAATCCTTACATTTAATCATCACGATGTTGTCAGTCATGCAACTGCAGCCTGTACACAATCGCAAAATAGCATGCATACAAATAGTAAGTTATATGTCAATATCATCTGTGCAATATCAGACACCACCCGTGAGAACTGCACAGTTATTATCATTAACTCATTTAATTCACGTTAAGCAGTGCGTGCAGGGCCGGTGAGATTTTTGTTTGTTAGTTTCTGTTAAATATGTTAGTATAAAACTGGTAGTAACCATACTCATAATTATTGGTGGGTGTGCCTAAATGTTTTATGTTAGGAGCACCGGTGCTACCAAGCAAAAAAGTTAATTTGGAGCACTATATGTGTGTGTATGTGGCAGACCTGCAAGTGTGGTTTCAGCATCCCTATTGACACAACTCCCTAACCTCAATCAGCACACCGATCAGGGCCAGCAGGGACTCGTTAGGAGAGGAGAATAAAAGGCATGATGTCAGAAGAGGAAATCAGAGCATGTTTTGAACTATATATATGTGTAGAGGGGTCACATGGTGTCATCAAGAGGGATTTTTATTATCCAGTCATAACTCTTGGGTGTGTATATAAGGGAGTATTCGGGTGTGTGTGTATTGAAGCACCGCTTGTGCGTCACTACCGGAGTCCCGTTGGTTCCACCTCTGCTCCTTCCGTTCTCACAGGTAGACATTTGCTTCGTCCCAATTCGCATACTATCCGTCCTAAATAGTACTTGAAAATAGAATTAGTATATCCCTAATCATAGTATGTTGAAAAGAGTATGCCAAAGGTTCCCGGATGGTTTACTATTTCCGGTCAAAATGTTAAGTGTAGAACCGTCCATACTCTAACCGCTGATATTGCACACAGTACATTGCGTGTTGGACGTGAAATCGATTAGAACTACAAAAGCGGGTGAAAAGTGTAAACAAACTACAAACATGATGGACGCACGAGACCAACCGTCAATTACGTTAGAGAGGCTTTGGTAAAGATGTTTGTAAGACTGTTAATTAATATCTAACCCACTGGAAAATATTTAAATCCACGTTATCTGTGTTAAATTACATCTGCAACAACAATACTGAACTTATATAAAGACGTGTTTGAACATTAACGTCTGAATGCAGAATTATACAAACACCTGGAGATTTCTCTGCATTAAAGGGCACCTATGGTGAAAAATCTACTTTTCAAGCTGTTTGGACAGACATATGTATAGGTATAGTGTATATACCGTCATATTGGGGTGATATAAACACACTCAGTCCTTTTTTTTTCAATTTAACAACATAAAAATGGTGGACCAGTTGGAGCTGTTTTAAGACCAACCGCAACTTGACGTAGGAGCGCGGTCCCCCCGCCCACCAATATTGATTGACAGCTGCGTATTAACATGTCTCCGTAGTAACGTTTCATATCCACAAGACAGGACGTGCGCAAATCAACCCTAAATAAAAGGTCTGCTCAGTTTAGGATCATTAATCATCATCAAATGTGATCAAAAGTGAGTTTGACAAGTTTAAAATGTTTTAAAACAGTGCATGTTTGTAATGAATTACAGCGATTTACTTCAGCTTTACTTCATCACCACAGCCGCGTGTCAGAACTATAATAAAAGACGCTTCAATCCCAGTTTGTGGACGTTAAATCAGGTTTATTTTGTACATTATCGGAACAGATATCCATACAGCAGTGGAGATTAACCTGTATCCTGTCACATTTGCGTGCAAAGACAGTGCAAAACTGTATGTATGTGCATGTGTCTGCGCTGTGTGTGTGTGTCTGCGCTGTGTGTGTGTGCGTGAACTTTGTAATGACATCGCGTGTGACTCATCCTGCAGCTCCACACAACAAATTCATCAAATAATCATTGATAAAGGTTTTACTGTAGTATTTGTCACAAACGTTACGTGAGATCTGCTTCCTTCATGTTTGTCTGTTGTCTGAGGCAGCCGAGGGCAGAGACTGAGGCACGCGCAGCAGGCACGTGGAAACGATGGGCGGGGAGGACTAGCCTTAAAGGCGCAGTACACAAAACAGTAAAAATCTATTGAGACCTATAAAACACCATCTAGTGAAAGCTATAATAAATAATCTGATGGGTGTTTTGAGCTGAAACTTTACAGACACATTCTGGGGACACAAAAGACTTATATTAAATCTGGAAAAAGGGGTAACCTAGGTGCCCTTTAAAGACACGTGAATGGCAGATTAACCTGCTGCTGCTTCTCCAATAATGTAGGAAATTAAATATAACAGAAGTGTGGATGATGTGTGGATGATTGACAGGGCTCATAATTAAGCAACACAACGGTCTGTTAGCGAGAAAGTAGTATGTCACAAGGCTTGCATACTCTTGTTACACTCTCAAAAGTATATATTTTTCCTTTACAAAAAAAAGTACTTACATTTAGGGAGTAGTATAAGTATGCGGATTGGGACGCAGAAATTGTTTTGCTTTTCCTTTAGCATTGGTGTTATGTAGCTGTACTTAACTGGCTGTATTTGATTTCCTATCATCTGGGGATAAGATTGGTTGTGGCTTGTTGTTGTCGCTGTCACCCCAGCAGGATCGTTCTTTCTTCCTGGGCTTATAAACCTGTAATGCGTCCGTGAGTGCATGTTTACGAAGTGGTTTGCAAGCTAAAGGTATGTACGATTTTAAAAAATTGTGCGCCAATCTGTTATAAATTTTTAACATCCGTTTAGGAAGGATAACTGAGTGTGGGCAGACTGTTGAAGGATCCGGTGGAGCAACATTTGTGATACTGCTGCTTTTAAAGTCTGTTGTTTGATTATTTTGCTGCTTGCTTTCATTTTCTGATGCCACATTAATGTGTGAACTTTACGTGAAGATTCCAATTATTGCGCTGTGAGTCACTGACGCCATTGGCCTTCATACTGAGAATTTTACACTTGATTCAGTCATTTGTGTATCAACAGGGGAATAGCTATGTAGCAGCTGATACATTTGTGTGTGCATGCATCTGTGTTGATTTGTGTGTTTTATTATTGTTCTTTATTTGTGCTTAATTCATTGTTTGTCTCTTGTTGAATTGGGTTTTCTATTATTATTATTATTATTATTATTATTATTATTATTATTGAGTTATTCCTTTTTCTAAGGAGATATTTTTGTGAATGTAATTGTTTGGCGATTGCTGCATTTATATTTTGTGTGTGTGTGAAAATTGTGATGTATGTGGACAATTGTAAACTGTTTCTTTGTATTGTAGGAGATACAAAGATATACAAGATATTTTTTATATTAGATAATTAAGGAAAATAAAGTTTTGTATTTTTTGTATTCACGTCTCATGCCTGTTCCTTACACCAAAAACCTGTGCTAGATTCCCTGTGGTCAGGGTGGTGTAGTCAGCTTCAATTTAGTATTAATTTTCTCCCAACTTACCACTTTGCCACACAAACAATATATCAAATTGCATGCAAAATATTAAATATATATACAATTTATTGGATAAGCATAAGAAGGAATCACTGTCTAACATTATTTTAAACAGTCAGACAACATGACTATGCATGTCCTGTTTGTGGTTTGGTTAAATGGTTGAAGTTGCTTCCATTTTCAGTCACACCACAGTTTGTAAGTTGACTGAGACTCATCTTTTGTGCACCAAGGTACAGATGGCATCATTCACACTTATTCAAATAAACCACACTAACAGAGTTTACTTTTACCGATTCAAACCTGCCAAGTGGGAAAACATATTCGGGCTACTTGAGATATTCGGGCTACCTGAGTAAATGAAATGC
>CAIGQZ010032437.1:883572-910181 GCA_903798205.1 Danio tinwini | reverse complement strand
TATATATATATATATAATAATCGTTTTTATATATGATGTATAATTTTTTCAAATGCCCAGTTGTATTTAAAGAAAAGTTATGTTGAATAAAAACTGTATGTATACAGTTATGTTTGGCATTTGACACATTATTTAAAATATGTGGCTAAGAAATAGCTATTAACATTTTTTTGGTGGTGCCAGTAAAAATTTTGGCAGGGCAAGTAAAAATCTGAACCACTGGGCCAGTAGTAAAAAATCCTTAGCGTTGAACCCTGAGGCACCCCATACTTTTCTGGCCTGACTTGTGAACGCTGTCCATTTATATTTACAAACTGGTAGCGGTCAGGTATGTATGCCTTAAACCATTGTAAAGCTTGTCACTGGACACCTGTGACATGTAAGCGAGGATATCATGATCGATCATGACGAATGCAGCACTGAGATCAAGTAAAACTAGTAACGAGATGCAGCCTCTGTCAGCAACTAAAAGTAAATCCTTGGTTATTTTCACTAACACGGTTTCCGTACTGTGATGAGGACTGAAACCTGACTGAAACACTTCAAAAACAGTGGAACATGGCCTAAAGATAAAGAAGAATTGATAACATTAGGAAGAAGTTCTCCTACTACAGGTAGCAACTCTTTCAGTAATTATGTTGGAATTGGGTCTAACATACATGTAGCTCGTTTTGACATATTTTAAGTATATCTAGCTCTTCTTGTTCTATGATTTTGAAGCACAGTAGATCATTGTGATTTAGTCCAATATTTAAGGAATCTGAAGTATAAGGCGGTGAGGAAAGTTTACAATCTTTTATTTTCTGCCTGAAGCCTTCTGTTTTATCACTAAAAAAATGCATGAAGTTATCACTATTAATTTGCAGCAGAACATTTTGTTCTGACAATGAATGATTATTGGCTAATTTAGCAATGGTGTTAAATGAGAATGTAGAATTGTTATGGTTATTTTCTATCAGTTTGTGCAGGTGTCAAGCCCTAGCAGATTTAAAAGCCTTTCTATAGCTGGACATACTATCTTTGTATGCAATTCTAAAGACTGTTCTGAAATATTCTACAATTAGTATTTGATCAGTTTTAACTAATAAGTCAGAAATAAAATTAGAAAACTCTTTTAGAAAATTGACATAGGGTCCCGGGGGTCTATGTACAGTGATTAAAGAGAAAGCTTTAACATGTTTTTTTTTTTTCTGAATATCTGGAATCATAACATTTAGCGTCAATACTTCAAAAGATTTAAACATATGTCCATTACTGTGATTAATATTAAGAATATCACTAAAGATTGATGCAACTCCCCCACCATGGAGACACATGCTGATAGTTATATCCTGAAGGAGTGACTTTGTTTAAGCTAATATAGTTATTTTGTTTAAGCCAAGTTTCAGTAAGAAAGAGTGCAATAAGATTATTGTCTGTTATTTTATTTACAATAAGTGCTATAGGTTCTAGTGACCTGATGTTTAAAGACCAAACTTTTAAAAAAATGTCTATTTTCACTTATGTGCTGTTTTTCTGGTTTGTTTCTTATTGGATTTTTTTCTAGAATACATAGTAAATTTATTTCATGATCTAATAAAATGAGGAATAGACACGGTTTCTATGGGGTTAGCCGGATACGCATTTCTGTGATTTAAGTGGGACAAGCAGAAGTCCATATGGCTAAAATGTGAATTTTCACTTACTAGTCAAACAGAAGGAAACATCCTGGGGATGTTGTCCGACAGGAGTTGAGCTCCAGACCATCGGCATGGAAAAGCCTAGGGCGCTCCCAGAAAAGATTCCAGTTATTGGCAAAGAGCAACAACGGTGATGGCAATGATGATGAGGAGGAGGTGGAGGAGGAGGAGGCGGCGGCAGAGGAGAACACCTGCCCCGGGTCCAGGTTCAAGATCGGCACTGGTGCACCCAGGGGACGCGGTAGCTCAGCCTCTAGAGCACTGGGCCTGGACAGAGAAACACATTCGTGAATACTAATATCTTGCAAAACAAGTAAAAATACATATCATGCGCTGTCACCAAAGAAAAGAAGTGAGATGTTCAAATTTTTTGCAAAGAATTACAATTTTCACAGGAGGGCAAATAATTTTGACTCTTCAACTGTATATTTATCAAAAGCATTGAGTTTATTGGTTTGCAGTTTCACCGTGTTTGTGTTTTGTTTTTTGACTTCCAACCTCAAATTGCTATATCTGCCCGAAAAAAAGGTTATCATCCCCAAATCACACAGTCTGATGCAACTATTCAAACACTGGAAAGATGTGCTCTTTGGCCTTTTTTGTTCTATCTTACTGAAGGGTTTGTTTTTGTTTCCAGCTGCTGTGAACGGATACACCATCATCATCATTTGATTCCAATTCAATTCGTTTGATTTCTAGAGCACTTTTTTACCATGTGGATTGTGTCAAAGCAGCTTAACGTAGATAAAGTTCTAGTAAATTAAAAAATGGCTTCGCTTCCGTGCTCACAGTTGAAGTTTGGTTTAGTTCCGTTCACTGTAATGTAAATGTCACCGCTGAATGCTGAAACACAGAAGAGCGACTCCACTGATCTGCAGCTCTACAACAACAAACTAAAAAAAAAAAAAAAAGAAACACCAGGAGAAAAAACAGGCTGGGCACGACCGTAGCTATTCTGCTTAAACGTCTTGTGCAGAGCTGCAGTCTGGGTGCTAGAGGCTTGAGAATGATGGATGTCTGGTCAAGGTGAAGCTGCAGGTTTTAAGGGGTCACCAGTGAGTCGTAAGGCAAGACTGCGGACACCATGCAGAGACTGGTCTGTCACTGGGGTCTTTGCAAAAATTAGTCTCACGCTCTCGACGCTCATCTCCTGCAGTTGCTCAGACCCTCTGTGTACACACACAGACACTCACATTATTATTGAGGCAGGAGCACACAATAACAACTCATCAGGAGTTTACTGATAGTTCACACACCCAAGTTCTCGCAGACTGCTCCGTTTTGCTGAAAAACACCTCTTTTAAACTGTCAAGAGCACACATGTGCAAAATAAAGTCAAGTCAGAAACCTGTATTTGTGTCTCACAGATGAAAAGAGCTTGATTTTTTATTGCATGCAAGCTTCTTGTTGTGAGGTGACAGTGCTAATCACTGAGCCACCATGCTTTTTCAGAAATTAATATATTTATGCAAAAGATTTCTTAAATTATCTTAGCATATCACTTCAGTTGTGTCTATACATTGTTTTCCAGTTACCTTAAAAATAGATTTTTTTATTTTATTTAATAATTATATAATAATAAAAGTACTCTTATTTGTAATAAATATTTTATAAAAAGCATTTATTAAAATAATATATTGATCATTTTTTATATATTTATATATAAATGGGGGCGTAGTTTGAGGTGGGAGCGTGGCCTGTGGAAATGGGCGGGGCAAAAATTCTCACTTCAAGCTAAAACCAAAAGTTGGCAGCCCTGCATATATTAAGTTTTTAGTTATTATGCATCCAAAATCATTCTGCATCTGCAGATTTTTACAAAATTCTCAGCCGAATTTGCAAAAAATGTCTGCAGATTCTGTCTGGTCCTACCTATAAGCTATGCTATGTGATGAAGCATTTTACTGGTTTACCTCAGATGAGTTGGTGGCTCTTTGTTGGTACTATAAAGGCCGACCACAACCACTCAGGTGACTTAGTAGCTCAGTGGTTAGCTCTGTTGCCTTGCAGCAACAAGGACCAGGGTTCAAGACCTGGCTGGAGGACTAGACTTATACCTGTCTGGACCAGAGTTGCCATAATTCTCCCCATGTTATGCCTGGCATTCCCACCGCTGCACTCTAAACACACAAAGCTCAACTGGAAATTAGTATGTGTGTGTTTGAATGAGAGAGTGTACATATCGTCACCTTTGGAACTATAAGGTTCTGAATGATTTTGAGATATTGAGCTTGAAAGTTTTTGCATTCCATAGCAAAGAGTGCTTGTGTAACATTTGTTTTTTAAATAAAACGTCTAAAAATGTAAACAACTTAAAAAAATCCCAGAATGTAAATAAGTTGTCATTTAATAAGACTATGTGAATAACAAAATTTTGACAAAAATGTCAGATAGAACCTTATAATTCTAAGGTGACGGTATTGTAAAATGTGTCTGAGACTATGTAGATTAGAAAGAATATATTATTAGGTCAAGAACCCGCTTTGCATGTTTTGGCCTCTTAACAGTTCTTGTCCTTTAGAAGAAGAAAGTTTGGTCCACACTCCAGTACAGAAGGGGGCGGTAACGCACCAAGTTGGTTGACAATCCCCGTTTAACATCAAAGAAGAACCTCCACCGGAAGTAAAGATTCTGTCACATGTTTGTGAAGATAGAAGCAGCTGAAAATGGATTGTACTGATTCAACATCTTCAGATCATGTTTCTAAGAAAAAGAGCAAAACGAAGAAACCAAAGCGATCGATGAAAGCCGTCGCAGCGCCAGTGGAGGAGATGGATCAGGCGGAGGGTGAAGTAAAAGAAGAAAAGCCAGCTTCAGGACCGTGTTTTCCTCCCACATTCAGCGTGTCTGAGATCAAAAATAAGCAACGCAGACATACGATGTTCCTTAAACTCAAAGAGGAGAAAAGAAAGGTGATAACTTGCAATTTGGCAGTGTTTTAAATTCTAGCTAACGTGCAAGATACTTAATTATTTGGCCATTGTAAACAAGACAGGGCTGTATTATATGGATTGAGGTAAAGTTGGTTTTATAGTCGCACATTCATTCATTCAGTGACAACTTGTGACACGTTCCCTATATTGTTTACCATGGTAACGTTACTTTGAAAATTCGGTTTAAAATCACATGTACATATGACTTTAAAACAATATTAGCAGTACGTACAATGTTTAACTTTGATATTCATTGACTGCTAATATGATTTAAGTATTTAGAATTTGCAAAGAATACTTTTCAGAAATTATATAATCAAGGAGAAAGTTCGAATGTGTGAATAAAAAAACAATCTCTATATTATATGGGCAGAAATACTCACCTTTTGTGTCCCAAATTGTACTTGTAAGTGAACCAGACTTTTTCGAAAACAAGGTAAAACACAACTTTTATGTACGTATAGTAACTCACCTAGGGTTGACACAGTTTTAAAACATCAAAGCTGCAACTCTGCCACTGGTCAGACATTTTTCAAATCATGTTATCTATTAAAGTTGTCGTTTATGTCTTTCAGAAAAGAATGGAACTGAAGAAAAAAAAGAAAAAAGAAAGAAAAGCTCTTGGTGATAAGGTATGTATGGTATATGTCTATAGTTATAAACAGTGTTGTGGAAAGTTACTTTTGAATGTAGTGCATTGCAATTAGGGCTGCACAATTCTGGCTAAAATGAGAATCATGATTTTTTTGCTAAAAATCAAGATCACGATTTTCTCACGATTCTGTAAATGTAAAATAAAGGTTAATATGAGTAGGCTATTATTATTGTTATTACTCATATATGGTAAAGCAACAATAATAATATTAGGCCTAGGTCTACTGTTGGTTAAAATGCTCAATTTTGTAGAGACTTTGAATGGTAGACTTTAACAGACTTTAAATATGTCCTGGTTGTTAATTCTTATGAATTATTATGTTTGAAAGATATGCTTGTCATTTGTCATTGAGAAAATTATTAGACCATTTTTTCACTGTTAAAATGAAACATTTGTCATTGTCAGATTTCCTCTTGCATTATTTTTAACGTTATATAGCAGTGATCATTAACTGATGGCCTGCTGAGCCATTCAATCCGGCCCGCGACTGGATTCCAAAATTATGAGGATCTAAAAGAAAATAGTGGTCCACACTAGGGCTGTGCAATTAATCGAAATCGAATCGCAATTGCGATTTGGAACGTTGCGATTAGCTAATCGCAAAAGGCTGCGATATGACATGTATATTATTTAACTTCTCATGCTCAGAGCAAATGCATGACTGCCGTGTGTGTGTGTGTGTGTGTGTGTGTGTGTGTGTGTGTGTGTGTGTGTGTGTGTGTGTGTGTGTGTGTGTGTGTGTGTGTGTGTGTGTGTGTGTGTGTGTGTGTGTGTGAGAGAGAGAGAGAGACAGACAGTCGTCTGTGTGACAGTCGTCTGTGTGTGACAGTCTTACTAGCCAATCAAGCGAGCACACTTTCGTACTGCCCAATCAGAATTGCGCAACTGAACTATGCGAAACGCCCACAATAACAAACAGGAAAGCACCGTTCAACGGCTGCATGAGGAGCATCTTGCTAAAAGATTTAGCATGGACGGAGGGAATGCGGAGGAGGACCAACTATTGAAATGTCCCCACCAATAATCTAATTCACTTTAAAAAAATCACGCTGTCAATATTAACCTAGACATGTTAACCTAGAAAGGCTGTGCCTTTCCCTGTTGTCATGTGAGAGGCTGTAGTTGCGTTCAGGAAAGCAGCGCCTAAACAGCAGGTGAATTCTCTGTGCAAGAATGAGGTGTGTGAGGTCTGACATAAAGAACTTTTTTCAATGAAAAGTGTAAGTCACATAAACTCGAGCTCGCTACTGAATGAGTCCATCATGATAATGGCGTTAATGCTCGTGTTTCGTGCTTCGCACAGTCTGTCGTTATAGCAAGCTGATGAAGTCTGTGAATAATATGCCCTGAAAACTAACTGCAGAATAAACAACTAAATGCAAAGTATATGATCCCTGCCTGCCAGTTCTCCTGATCTCTCAGAGTAACATGTGCAATTTCGGTTGAAACAGTTTGTCAGAAAAACTACAGCCTGTGCACCATCTTATATTAATACTTCTATATGAGACGTGTTTAATTTGCACTACCGCTAAAATAAACAGAAGTCTTTATTAAACTTTCTCTTCATCAGTTAATGGACATTCTTTTAATATTGCACTGTCAGGTCTGTAGCCAGCTTTTTGAATAAGCTATTTTGACAGTTATTCGCCTGATTTGCTATTTAATTATGAGGTATAAATATTACATTTTAGTGACATTTTTAAGAACTAATTTTTGCTGCATTATCTTGTCGGATGCTTTGCATAACCACACTTTTTGATGTATTAAAATACATTTTAAACCATTTTGTCAAATTGCTCATCACACTATTTTACTATTTTAACTGTCTATTTACAAATGTGCATTTTAACTGTAAGTTTAATATTACAGTTTTATAAAAATAAAAAAATGATAATAAACTATACTTTTAATGTACAAATTTATTATCTTTCACACACACACACACACACACACACACATACACATATAAGTACAATTTCTTTGCTAATATAAGTTAATATCTTTTAAGCTCTTTTTTAACTAACACTCACTGCATTTTAGCAGTAAGAAGCTAAAATACAGATTACTGAATTATTCACTTGACTACAAAATTAAATCGCAATATCTGTCAAAAAAGTCGCAAAAGTATAAGAATTAAAGAGCCCCTATTATGGGTTTTTGAGAATGACCTTCCATGTAGTGTGTAACACAGCTAAGGCTAAGTGAAGTGAAATATCCAGCTAAGGCTTAAATCTGAAAGTGGACAGTGTTTAAAAATATTGATTCATTTATAAAAGAGTCAACTCCTAGTACTTTAAATAAATCGTTTTAATAACGAGTCTTTAGCCGTTTCGTTGTGACGTCGATATGAAACTTCGCCCAGTTGTTGCACTCGCAAAAACCTCCGCATTATAGCCCAGCCTTGTGCTGTTCGAGTGCTTCTGGAATCGACACACTTACAACGGAGAATACACCAGCCTTTTGTTAAAGGAAGGATCAGAAAAGACTTGATGTAAGGGACTATGTCAGAACATGGAGCAGTGCATCGTGGATCAGTTTCTTTCTCTATTTCACAAGTGTAAGTAAGTGGTTAAAATGGTTGCTTCGCTTTGCAAATTAAGCATTTAATTGTGTTTTGTTACTTGTACCCGCTTGTACTGTATCAGGTTAACTCTTTATATTCTCAAGTCGCGTCTAAAGCCACGTTGAAAATGGGACGCGTCGATTTGTTTACGGATTTAAATGCTTGTGAGCCTGTGATCCTCTGCTGTTTGTCATTGCTATGGCCATCGTCAGCTGTCCTTACATACTTGCAGCAGTCAAGTTTCAAAATAAAACTGCACACACATACCTGCCAACATCTGTCCCTGAAAATCCGGGAGACCGGAGGGTTAGGTTCGGGGTGAGGTGTCTGAATAACAGTCAGGGCTGGAGCAAGCTGGACTGGCACTCTAGGCGAATGGCGATCATGCTGCCCTCAACCCGAAAGTGAAAAAGAAAGTGACCGGTTCGCTGTTGAAAGTGAGGACCGGGAGGGAGGGGTGGGTGTCGCGGATGAAAGTGAGGACCGGGCGGGGGGAGGGTTCGCGGACGCCGCCCTCACTATGGATGCGCTGGCCCTGATAACACTGGTGAGAACCGGGTACTGTGTTCTATGGTGTTAGTAACTAATGTGAAGTTGTTTCTTTAATATACCTTCTTTGTATTCTGTTTTTGAATGTTTCTGTTAAGGACTTTTATTTTGGTGTTGTGTCCTCTGAGAAGGAGGGGTGTGGGATGGGGTATGTGTGTTTGTGTGTGTGTGTGTGTGTGTGTGTGTGTTTGTGAAGAGCAGGTAGAGTGTGACGGGCTAGGAGACTCGTGTCAATCTCCTCCCCAGTTCTTGGAGTTTTTGCTCAATAAAATAAGATAGACGCGCGCTGCGGTTGTCATAAATCACAAATGATCAGTGTTTTCAATCACAGGGGACTTATTTTAGGTTTCAAATGCCAAAATACACATTAGTAGTAGCAGAACAACCCTTTACAGATCATGAAATACATCACGGTTGTCTTTGAAAAGGGCAATAATCATATTAAGCATAATCTGACAACGTGCTTCATACAGTATACACATTGTGTGCATAATTAGACATTTTGTGTTGTCCGTAACTATACTTCTGTGCATGCGGGTCAGTTTACAACCATGATCTGTTCACACTGCAAATCTGATATTGGCCACATTTTTAACAACAGTGTGAACAGCTAGGCAAAAAAATCAGATCTGATAAAAAATCTGATTTGAGTACTAAGCCTCGCAGTGTGAAGGTGGCCTTTGTGTCCGCTATGAAAGAAAAAACACATCAAATGCTTCTCATCATTATAACTCTAAAATGTGATATGATGAAATGATGTGCTCGCCAGTTAACTTTCATTGCCAAGTGCTGTTCATGTCATTGCCGCCGTCATTTTGAGGATAAAACATGCAAGCAATCATACTTCCCCCGCGGCTTCCAAACGATCGCTTTATACAACAAACTAAATGTCATATACAACTTTATTAATGGTTATTTACAGCCTGTGCAGGTTCAGTTCTCTAAAGTATTCATTGGCATGCATGCACGAGTCCTCTCAGTAGTAAACAAACAGCTTGCGGTCAGCTTACGTGTGATTTCGTGGCCCCGAATACATAATTACATTAAGACAGAAATGACAATTTGGGGTGAATTATACCTTAAATACAGTAGGCTATATGAGTAGGTGTCCATGTTACTGAGCAATGTATATAAAACAATGTGAAGACTTGGTTGACTGCCTTTTTGCTTCTCTTCCGAACTAGAAAATATAATTGGCTGAATCATAGAAAAGCTGAATTAAGATCGTGTGTAGGGTCAAATCGAGATTGCAAACTATTTCTGATTAATCGTGCAGCCCTAAATACAATATTGTGTTACTCCCCCCAAAAGTACCAAATTGCATTACTTAGTTACTTTTTATGGAAAGTAATGCGTTATATTACTTTTGAGTTACTTTTGCATTACTTTTCCTTACTTGGCTGAGGTTTGATCTTTTTCAGAACTTGCAGGTGTTTTTTCACCTTTTTTATAGAGAAACTTTGCATTTAACAACCACCTATGGAACCTACACCTTCATTTACCTTTAAAAAATGTGGGTTAAAATTTTATTTAGAGAACTTTGTGAGCCCAGAGCTATACATGCTGTATGTTTTGTGTTATTAGTTAAGCAAATTCACTGTCCATTGAGAAAAAGATTGCAATAAAGCCTAAGAGTATTAACATGGAATAATTTATTTAGGCAAATGCAGGTTTTAAACCTTTAAAATGTTTAATAACAGAATGAGCAGTAAGATGATAAAAAAATCATCAATTCAAAATAAATCTTTGAGATTTATACATTGAATACATTTCTTCACATGGCCTTAACAAATGTGTAAGCCGTTTCCCAAAACTGATGTCAAGCATAGCTGGATGTGGGGTAGTAGCGCTTCGCATTCAGTTGTGTTGTTTTTTTCAACGCTGTGTTTAGGGCTGCAAAAACAAATCGATTAAAATCGATTACTAAAAGCATTGGCAACTAATTTTATAATCGATTTGTCGTGTCGTGATGCGAGGACGTTTGATTATTTTAAAAACTTTAGTTGAGTGCGAAGTGGAGCACTGATGCCAGCAGAGTGTGCCGCCTCATAGACAGGACAGAGCAAAAAAAACAAGCGGAGGTAACGTTAGAGGAAAGATACATGACGAAGGCAGAGAGATCTGTGCGACGCTGTGTGGAAGCATTATACACTAAATAAACAAAAAAAAGTGTGTTAACAGCAAAATATGCAAAAGTGATGATGAGAGCACCACTGCAATGATCCAGCACTTGAAACGCAAACATGTTGGAGTCTTTGATGAGGATGAAGGGAGCAACAGCAGGGTAAATCACTACAGAATCCTACTTTTGTTCCGTTTTAAAGTGAGGAACGTAATGTCCCTGGTGCTGGTGTTTACTTGTTATCCAGATTGACAAGCATGACGTAAAAAATTCTAACTGAGCTTTGGTGCGTTGGCTGGAGAGAAAGACGTGTCATATTATCACAATTATGCAGTGTTTTTAACCACCCAATGTTTATTTTATGTTTCAGACATGTAAATACACACATGTACTAATAAAACAATACATTTAGAGTTTGTAAAACACACAAGAAAGTCTATGGAAGTCTAACAAGCCATTCAAATATAAATTTGCAGATGTGTATTCATCAGATACATGTAGTGAACGTAACAATAAAGTTCAATCGAGATCATTTATACGTGTTTAAAACAACAAAACACTCACTTGCACGCTTTTGTGAATTGGAATATCAGGTAGTTGATGACATTATGAGCAAGTGTGTGAATAATTTGAATTAAAATGGAAAAGCTAAATAAAAAGAGATATATCTGTCATAAAGCGGTGTGACACGTGACAAACATAACGTGTCGCCACAAAAACATTAAGGCCCAATCCCAATTCTACCCCTTAGCCCTTCCCCTATACCCCTACCCCTCGTTTTGCGCGTTCACGTCAAGGGGTAGTGGTGTCCCAATTCTCTAGCTTGAAGGCGGGTATAGACCGTTTGAGCTCAAATTGTTCCCTAGGTGATGCTGAAAACATAGATACCTCATATGCCATAATTGGCAAAATTTTTTGTCCGCCATTTTGAATTGGTTCAAAAACTTACTTTTTCGAACTCCTCCTAGGCCATTGGTCCAATTTTCACCAAATTTGACTCACGTGATCTTCAGACCTTGCTGGAAAAAAGTTATCAATTTTGTGTTAATAGGCAATACGGTTGTTGTTTACTGCACCGACAAATGGGCTGGTACAATGCTAAACAGCTTCTGAGGCTGTAACAGTGCAACGCTTATACATATTGACACAAAACTCAAAGGGTGTCATTGTCACCTCACACTGACCACGTCACATAAATTTGGTAACAGCGCCACCTACTGGTCAGAAGTTATAAACCAGTAAATTATTCACATTCTTATGTGTTTGCTTACATTTCCAGTTAAATGGACTTCAAATGTATTCAGAACTCTTTATTTCACTTTATCTGGTGCTCTATAGAGCTTGCTGCTCATGGCCTCTGGACTGCTTTTCAGGGTGCCTCTGCATGGCTTGGCCCCGCAATTGCTGCTTGCAGCTATATTTATTATTATTATTATTATTATTATAACAGCTCAGGGATGTTCATGGACTAAATGTTTGTGCACTTTCTAAAGATCTTAGTTCTGTTTTTGAATAAAGGGTTGGAAATGACTGCTTTTGTTGTTGTTTTTTCTATCTGATTCATTGATTAATCAAAAAAATAATTGGCAGATTAATTGATTATTAAAATAATCGTTAGTTGCAGCACTAGTTGTCAAGAGTTTTACTTGCACATAATCTACACTTAACAACAATCCACTTCTATTCTTTGATGAGTTCAAAATAACAAGAATCCATTGCAAAAATGTAGGTCTTTGGCCTGCCAATGTTTCTGTTTCTGACTGTAGTGATGACAGCCGAATGAATCTTCTAAGTGAACCGGTCTAACCAATTGTTTAAATTAAGCGGAGTTGTCATGAAACGGTTTCCATCTTCAGTAAGTACCCACATCAAAAGGATGGGTAAACCCATATCAGTTAGTAGAACAGTTAGTCAGTTAGTGGATTGAGTTAGTAGAACAGTACACTGACTCATCTGCTGTGAAAAAAGAGACCTGATGATGATGATGATGATGAGTGTGAGCCGACTCTCTGTTGTCCTACAGCACGTTCTCTCATTAAGTGTATGATTTAACCTAAGGTAATTTTTATTCAGTAATATATTTTGTAAAAGCCAATTAAGCAAGGTAAAAAGTAACTCGCATTACATTTTTAAAAGTAACTCAAATAACTTTACTTATTTTTAAAAGTCATGCATTCTATTACTCGTTAATTTGGAAAAGTAATATTATTATGTAACGCGCTTTACTTATTTATAACGAGTTACCCCCAACACTGGTCATAAATGTAGTTGATTTATTTGCTTTTAAGGATGGACAATTAAAAATACACTTCCGTATCACAATATTCTTATAGTTTTTATTGATCATATTTGCCATGTACAAAAAAAGAAAAAAAAAAAACAACTGTACAGGTCTCTACGGTAAAATATTTTTATTAGGAGCACTTGCAAAAAGATTGAAGAGCATACAATATTTTTTTTTGTCCATAAATGACACTATTGTTGTGCTACAAAACATACAAAAGTATGGAGAGCATTTCTTAATGTAAAAAATTAAGAAACTTGGCTTTAAATAAACATTTATATTTTCAGTTTCTGAAAAACAGTTATAAACAGCCTGTCCTAAAGAATCATGCACTGTTGTAGTGTAGTGCTGAAAAAATTTTAAAGGACCGTTGATAAATAAAACTTCTGTCATCATTTAACCACCCTAATGTCTGGGGTATCATTTCTGCGCATCTGACATCATTGTCATAGCTAGGGTTGAAATCAGTTTTTCTTAAAAAGCAAAAGTAGTGGAATGGAATGAGTAATAGAAAAAGTTCACACACCTCTATGAAGATGCATTGATTACAATGTTCTTCTCATATTTGCAGATTCTGCTGTTCTTTATAAGAACTATAATTATATAATAAATTATTAATAATAAAAAATTGACATCTGTCCCACAAACTGCATTAACAAGGTACAGTTGCCATCAGAATTATTGAACCCCCTTTGATTTTTTTCTTTTTTAAATAATTCCCAAATTATGTTTAACAGAACAAGGACATTTTCACAGTATGTCTGATAATATTTTTTTTCTTCTGGAGAAAGTCTTATTTGTTTTATTTTAACTAGAATAAAAGCAGTTTTTAATTTTTAAAACCCATTTTAAGGTCAAAATTATTAACCCCTTTAAGCTATTTATTTTTCCATAGTCTACAGAACAAACCATCATTATACAATAACTTGCCTAATTACTCTAACCTGCCTAGTTAACCTAGTTAAGCCTTTAAATGTCACTTTAAGCTGTATAGAAGTGTCTTGAAAAATATCTAGTCAAATATTATTTACTGTCATCATGTCAAAGATAAAATAAATCAGTTATTAGAGATGAGTTATCAAAACTATTATGTTTAGAAATGTGTTGAAAAAATCTTCTCTCCGTTAAACAGAAATTGGGGAAAAAATAAACGGGGGCTAATAAATCAGGGGGTTGAATAATTCTGATTGCAACTGTAAATACTTATTGACTTAACATATATTTTTAACAAAATAAATAGTGAATGTTTTTCACTGTCTTTAACGTAAACTTTTTCTCATTTCACAAGTCCAAAGGTAAGCATATACTTAAATTATTAAATGAAATAACAATGTTTGTATAGCTTTGTATTATTGTTTTTTAATTATACTTTTCTTATTTGTTTTATCTTGTCCTAGTAAAGCATTTGCTGACAACTTCGACTTGACCGATGTTTTCTCTCTATAATAACACAATTATGACTGAGGTCTAGCAGAATATTTTCCATAGCAAACATGTTAAAAAAAATAATAATATGACTTAAATTAGATTTTAAATCATTTAACTGATTGATCGGTTTAATCATTTATGATCATAGACGTCATCTCGAACACAGGGAAACGTGTTGATCAATGAGCTTCGATTCTGCTGAGAAGAGATACACTTCACATATTCAGGTTCAGAAGAAAAGCACCAGCAGCCCAAATCTTCCCCATCAGGATTCCACCTGAGTCTGAATTGTGCTTTAGGCAGAGGTCATCTGACAGTTATGATTAAGTTTGTTGAGTCAAAGTAATGGTTGTGGCTACAAAATGCAAACATCACTGTTAAAGGTGTTGTATGTACATTTTTGACTCTTCTAAAGCATAAAAATATGTGTGCAGATATTTAACATCCTAAGTGAACATAATTGTTTAACTGAAAAACAATGCTGAAGTCACATATTCTGCTTTGAAAATGTTTTTTCCGTGCTGGAACGCTGTCTTTGTTTAGGGAAAATCTAACCTGCACAATGCCAGTTTAGCCAATTATAATTCAGCACCCCGAGTTGCCTTGTTGGAAAACTCTGTATTTCATTCATTCATTCAGAAAGGCTCTGAAAACATGCGTCCGTGACCGAAAATGCAACCTCCGGTGGACAGACGACGAAATGAGACAGATTCAGTTCCACATGAGGTTATTAATTAGCAAATGATATAAATATTACGAATGTAAACATTAGGCGAGCAGGTTACATTGTACAACACGCTTCATGACAAGATACGCAATGATGAGCAATTTGGCTGTTTGCACCAGACAAAACATGACAGAAATTTAAATACAGCCTTTCAGAAGCACAGAATATGCACTCACTCATGAAACAGTAAGGTTTAGAATCTGTTTAATACATGTTAACCCTCTTTAACATCATTAAATGTAGATGCTGAATCACACATTTGTGTTTAGTTCTAAAGTAAAATTTCAAATGGTTTATTGTATTTTCAAGATCTGAGGTGAACTTTCTGCTGCTGCTAGTATATGGCAATAAATGTCATGTAAAATGGCATTCAAACTCACATTGTTAGCATTTAGCACTAAATGAAGCACACAGATTTACCTGAGGTGATCACTGTCATAGGTTTCTGTTGTTCAGCTGTGAAAAATAGAAGCCGTTTCAAATATATCAATTCAAGGTGTTGGTTAGAACCAAAACTCCTTTTAATATGGAAAATATTCCCTCAATCGTGTGTCATTGCTTTTATTTAGAACACCGTTTAAATCACTCGCTCCTGTACTCAATTTGGCAACCACGCTTGCTTGTTTTGATCAAGAAGTACAATACCTAGTTCAACCACTGGGTGTCAAACTTACATACTCCACCTTTAATGGATCACGACATGTATATGTATGGGAGTTTGGGAGTAATTTTTGATCAGGTCAGTCACATATGTGTACATTAATATTTTTTCCTGGTTACACACAGTAAGTTTTGGCCACAAATGCGACTTAAATGGTTGCATTGTAGAGCCCTGCTGTAATTCATGTGTATACATTTACCACCAGGAATCAGTGAGTCATTCAGTTTTTCGTCACCTTGGAATTATAAGGTTCTATCTGCCTTCTGAATGATCTTGAGATATTGAGCTTCAAACTTTTTGCATTCCATATAGCAAACAGTATGTGTGTAACATTTGTTTTTTAAATTCAATTCAATTTATCTTTATTTGTATAGCGCTTATACAATGTAAATTGTGTCAAAGCAGCTTCACATGGAAGTTTATAGTGAATTGAAACAGTGTCAGTTCATAAAATAAAATAAAAAGTCTTAAAATGTAAACAACTTAAAAAAAAATCCTATAATGTAAATAAGTTGCCATTTAATAAGAATGTCAGTAACTCAATTTTGACAAAAATGTCAGATAGAATCTTATAATTCTAAAGTGACAATTTGTCAAACTAATTACCATTAATCAGAATGAAACATTATTTTGTGAATTTTGGAGATATTATAAATGATTTGTAAAAAAGAAAAGGTTAATTCTTGCTGTAGTCTGTAGTAGTCACATCACAGGATTTTCAATGACAAGGAATGGTCATAATCAAGCAGGCACTACAGTTTGGAATGCATGTGTTTTTGTGAATTAAATAGTAAAATTAAAGCATAGTGAAAGTTTAGCTTTTGCATGCATTCCAAGTTCAAGCATTCAGGTGCTGGAAATTATAAGTTTGTAGCTTTAACAAATATTTATCCAAACACTGAAGACTATGGTGTTATTTTAAATTTGATTATTCAGTTTCTGTACCTGAATGCTGTTATACTCATCTGAAATGCAAAAAGCACTATTTATTAAACTTATCTCTCTGTTTTGCTAAATTTTTACAGATGCACTTTCCTACAAAATTAAGCCAATCATCCTACAAATAGCAATTGGACACTTTTCACAAGACTTATGACTCGTTTAACGGTCATCAGTGTCTTTAAACAATTGAAAGTTTAAAATTTTTTTATTTTAAAAATATATAAACATATTGTATTTAATATGTATTTATGTATGTATTAAATCATCTTTGCATCAAATTACAAAAAACGAATTCTTATCTGAGGTGTTTCTAATGCAGTGTCTATGGTGCAGGACAGTAAATTTGATGCTGTTCTCTTCTGGCTGCCATTAAGTTTGCCCAACTATTATAATTTTTTTTACAATTAGATCAATTCAAGACATCTTGTCTAATTTTTATATGAAATCAGAAGTTCAGATTTCAAATTCACATTCAAAGTTCCTATTAGGAGCAGCTCTGGCATAAATTTGAACAAAATATTACTGGCATTTGTATATCATTTTAATTGGCCAGCTTGATTGCATCAGAAATATTTTACATTACTGCAAGAAGAAGACTGTCATCCTTTTTTTGGCCTTAGTTTTTTTCTGGTTTTGTTTACAGTGTTATTATACTTTATATATTCTTTTATATATACTTTATGGTGTTAAATGTTTTCTTTCTTTTAGGCTCCACCTAAAGAAGTTCCAAAGACAATAGAAAATCAGAGAATATACGATGAAACTACAGTCAACCCAGAGGATGAGGAGGTGATGTGAAGCCTTTTTTTCAAACCATGTTAAAAATCTGCTGATTCTTTAGACCTCATTTACAATTTTTAAACTATTTTGTTTTAATACAGGTGGCTTTTGATGAAGGAACTGACGAGTTCTCGGCTTACTTCAATCGGCTTACAAATCCTAAAGTTCTCATCACCACTTCAGACAGACCCAGAGGAGTGAGTTCATTCATTCATATATTTTGCCATTCTTTTACTAAATAAGCATTTCAGAATGGGTATTTAATTTTGTAACTGTACCTGATTTCAGAGGACAGTGAGGTTTTGCGATCAGCTGGCAACAGTAATCCCACATGCATACGTGTACTACAGAAGAGGTCTGGCTCTGAAGAAAGTCATTCCACAATGTATATCAAGGGGTTTCACATACCTAATGGTGATTAATGAGGACCGAAAAGTGCCAAGTATCCTTTGCTCAGATATCAATATATTACCACTGATAAGATCTTGTTAAGAAATTGTTGTATTTTGTACTTGGTGGGGTATTGAAATATATTACCTGAAAGATTTTCCATCACTTAAAGTGTCACAGATGGGATGGTTCTTTGTCACCTTCCCGATGGGCCAACTGCACATTTCAAAGTCAGCAGTGTTCGCCTTCGCAAAGAAATGAAGGTAAGTGATATTTTTTGTTGTTGTTTCTGAATTTGAATGCTATTAAATTTGGCACATGGTATCTTTAAAGACATTTTCTGGTCCATATCACACAATATATCATTTTTAGAGAATCATTAACATAAACAGTGCCATAGGGATAAAAGGTTTTTCTATCCCTCATCAAAAAATATGTAGTGTTTTCACTGACTTTTGAAATATTGCAGAAAGGAAGCTTTGTGCCCAGCAGTTTATGATTTACCCATTTGTTCATCATAATATCTTGACAACTGAATGCAAACTTTAAGAATCGATGAAGCCTAAATTCAGTTGCCAATTGTTGTGCACCTAAAGTTGGACAATATAAAACCATGTTCACATGATATCAGCATCGCTACAACTACTTTTATTTTTATTTAAAATGTACAGTTTGAAAAGTTTGATTAGAATAGATTGCAAGAAAGTCAATATAACAAAACAAGCCTGTATTTGTGAGGAGGTAAGTTTTCCTATGCTGCATTTTATGTCTTCAACAACAGCCCCTAGTCTCATTTAGCAGCATATGAATGTTTTTCAGTGGTTTGTAAAGTTTAGAATAAATAATTAATTATTGGGCATTACATATATAGATAAGTAGTCAACATTTAAAGTTGATGAAAAACATCAAATGATCCTAAAACTATTGAACAGCCATTCATGTCTTAGAAAAATTTAGAACTTTTTTGATCCACTTCAAATGTTGACTACTGTATATGTGTATATGCTTATTAGTGCTGCACAAAGACTAATCACATCCAAAATAAAACATAATATACAAAATAATATAAAATTTGACAATATATGTGTGTGTTTTGTATTATAAATGTATATACAACTGTACAAAACAATCGTTACATTTGATATTTATAATGTATATATAATTAGTATCATATACACATACATTTTCTATGTAAATACAGTGCATCTGGAAAGTATTCAGTGCTTCACTTTTTACACATTTTGTACAGCCTTATTTTAAAGTGAATTAAATTAATTAATTTCCTCAATTCTACATACAATACCCCATAATGACAATGTGAAAAAAGATTTGTAATTTTTTGCAAATTTATTAAAAATAAAAAAACCTGAAAAATCACATGTACATAAGTATTGGTACATAATGGTCGTGCCCAACTGAGGCAGGTTTCTCTCGAGGTTTTTTTAAATTCTTCACTTTCGCCAATTGGTGAAGTTTTTTCCTCACCGCTGTCGCCACTGGCTTGCATGGTTCGGGATCTGTAGAGCTGTGCATCGATGGAATTGCTCTTCAGTGTTTGGACTTTCAGTAGTGATTATTAAACCACACTGAACTGAGCTAAACTGAACTGAACTTAAACACTGAAAACTGAACTGACACTGTTTTAATTCACTATAAACTTCCATGTGAAGCTGCTTTGACACAATCTACATTGTATAAGCGCTATACAAATAAAGATGAATTGAATTGAATATTCACAGCCTTTGCTCAATACTTTGTTGATAGACCTTTGGCAGTAATTACAGCCTCAAGTCTTTTTGAATATGATGCCACAAGCTTTGCACACCTGTCTTTGGGAATTGTTGCCCATTCCTCTTTGCAGTATCTCAAAAGCTCTATCAGGTTGGATGGAAATCTATGATGAACAGCCGTTTTCAGATCCCTCCAGAGATGTTCAATAGGGTTTATGTCTGGGCTCTGGCTGGGCCACTCAAGGACATTCACCGAGTTGTTGTGAAGCCACTCCACTGAGTTTGTGTCCAGCATCTGAGGTGATCTGCTGCTGCTTTCAGTAGTATGGCAATAAATGTCATGTAAAATGGCATTCAAACTCGCATCATTAGTATTTAACACTGAGTAAAGCACATGAGATGTACCTGGGGTGATGATTTCCAGTGTTCTGTTGTTCAGCTGCAAGAAGCCGTTTCTAAAATATAAATTTCAGGTGTTAATTAGAACAAAAACTCTTTATTATGGTAAAATATTCTGTAGTGTGTTGTTGCTTTTATTTAGCAATTACTTAAATCAGCCTTTAGGCTCAATAGTCAGGCACGCTCCTGTGTCAATCTGACAACCTGCGCTTGCGTGTGTTTTAATCCACGAGTGTAACACCTAGTTCAACTACTGGGTGTCAAACTTACACACTGCACCTTCAATACATTAGCATGTGAATGCATGCGTTGGTTCATTGTATTTTTGATTAGACTTATGTATTTATTAGTTAATAATTCACAAAGTTCAGTACTGTCAAACTGATCAAAAGGTATATTTTGTCGTACAGCTCCACAAAATAACATTTTCTACCCTAAACATAATGTTTTGTGTAATTCGAGTAGTGAATTAAGTGTTTTATATGCCTGTATAATATGAGCCTAAGAGTAATTTATAGTGAAAATTGCCACATTAGTTTTGTGAGTTTTGTATTGGCTACATTTGTTCGAGTTCGAGATCAATATGCATTTTTGCACCATTCTAAAAGGTCAACTCTTTTTAATCTTTCCTGTTTTTTTTCATAGAGAAGAGGTAAAAACCCAACAGAACACTCCCCAGAAGTCATCCTCAACAACTTTACTACAAGACTTGGTCACTCCATTGGCCGCCTCTTTGCTGCTCTGTTTCCCCATGATCCACAGTTTGTGGGCCGTCAAGTGGCCACATTTCACAATCAAAGAGACTTTATCTTTTTCAGGTTTCACAGGTAAATGTTCTTTTGAATAATATTTGAAATTCACCTTGTATTTTAAAATATTTCAAATCAAGGTTTGTTAGATTTAGTTTTAATGTGGAGAGACAGATTTAACTTGCATGTTAAGAATCATTTTGTTTTAAATTAAAAAATCTTTTTCAGGCAATTTGTAAAGGTTCCATTAGTTAATGTATTTTCAGTCACTGTACAATTTGCGCTATTAATAAACCATTAACTGGGACTTTTTGCTTCATAAACCTTTAATTTGCTGCTTAGTAATAGTTTTTAAGGTCGTTGTTGGCTTTATAAATTAGCTAGGAATAGGGATGTAAAATAAAATCATACTTTATAAGTGTTATTAAACAGGTAATATCTTAATAATAGGCAGGTAATAAGCCAGTAGTAAATGGTGTGAATTGTTACTTTAAGCTAACATGGTATCATAATTTTATACAGGAAAAAATTTACAATACTTTTTTTTTTTTTTTACAGCGTTAATAGTTAATTTTTCTGAAGTTACTTAATTAAAGTACAGTCGTTGGTTGTTAAATCTTGTTAACTCCGTGCATTAACTAATGTTAACAAGTTAAATTAGAATTTTAATAATGCACTAGTAAATGTGAATGCAGTGCAAGTATTGTTCATTCGTATTTAATGTTAATAGTATATTTACTAACATTAAATTAACCTCATTGTCAAGTGTGACCAATTATTCTGTTAATATCCTTTTATTTAGCATTTAATAATATTTGAACTAGGTAAAATGTGTTTTTACATGACTGAATAAACTTGTTCATCCATTAGGTATATCTTCAGGAATGAAAAGAAAGTGGGCATACAAGAACTAGGACCTCGCTTCACACTTAAACTTCGCTCCTTACAAAAAGGAACCTTTGACTCAAAATTTGGGGAATACGAGTGGGTTCACAAGGTCAGTTCTGCATCTGTAATCTTACTTTTGAGGAACTTTGAAGGGCTCTAGACTAACATTTTGAGAGTAATTACATTTGGTGTCATTATGTTCTACAGATTCTTGCACTAACACTGATTTGGTGTGGCTGTACTTGTAGTATAATAAAAACATTAGAATTTTTGTCAGCTAAAAACTGATGAGAAGGTTATAGTTTCTGTAATATTTGTTAACATTTTATAATTATTTAAAAGTGCAGTAATAGTATTACTTTGCCCCTTTAATATATTTGAAACATTAGAAATTAAATATATGAGCAATTCCAGCGTTATGGATGTGACATTTGCAGTAAAATCTCAAAACATAAGTCCACAGAGAAAGTATATGGTAACATTATATTGAAACATCTGTTTATATTTTACATAACAACTAACCACAGAGTTTTGGGATCAGAAAAATATCAATCTGTAAACATTTTTTATATTTTAAATAAGGAAAATAAACATGCGTTATGGATGTGACGAAAAAAAGTCTGCAAGTTTACAGTACACAACATACTTTGTAGAAATTCTGTAAATTAAACTGCACAACCCAAAAGAAGCAATGCTAATCAAAAGGGTAAGAGTTGGCTCTCTATAGAACAAAAAGGATTGATTTTATTTTATTTTACATTTTTGCATTTATAAGGAAAAAGCTTTGTTATGGATGTGACGGATGTGAAATTGCCACTTGTGTGACTTTTGTAAATCAGATATAATTGTTTGAAATCATTGACAGAAACATTTTTGAGTATTTTTAAAGCACTGTAAAAAATTCTTGCTTACACAAAACGCAGAAACAGTTTAGCTATTTTTGCAAATACGTAATTTTTTTTCATGGCAAGGTTGACATTTGCATGGAATTGCTCATATATTTCTTCCAGTTATTTTTGTTAGGGTAATTAAAGTAAAACTATGGTAATGGTACAAAAAAAAAGTAGACATGAAGGACCGACCAATTTGCACATCTGCAGTGCTTCCCACACATAGACTTTACTTGAGGGGGCTGACCAGGTATATTAACGGTCACCCAACTATTTTTGGTTACTATTATTATCATCCTTTTACACTTTTTTTTTTTTAACATTAAAAAATAATTATTTTTATATCTGCCCAAGATAACCAAACATCCACAATTGAATAATCAGTGGAAAATCCTCTCTCAACCATACACATTTTGTACTGTTTGTTCTGTGTGTTCTAACGTTCTCTGCAGACCCACAGGGATGCACCTATTTAGGACTTAAAAAATTCAACTGGCCTAAATTTCTAGATTTCCTAAAATGTCCAGCTTTTGTTTTCTAAAGTTGTCATTAATTGTATGCATTTTTGCATTGCCTTTTTATTTAAGCCTACTTTTGCTTGGCTTTGCAGCTGACTGCACGCACAGCCACAAGAGTGGAAGAAACATTAACACTTACAACCACATTTATAATGTCCTTAGTAATTTTACTTTCATACTTTAAGGGTTTATTTTTAATTACTAAATTAAGTATTGCATTATTTACAAACCATTTGTATTTAGTTGATGGTTTTTAAGATCATTCAGAATGAGTTAGTAAATGATTAATAACTATTAGAATCATTGTTTATATGTCTTTTTATTCAGGCGTATAGTAATGTTTACTATGTGTGTTAATAAATGCTTTATTAACTCAACTTCATGTAGTTTTGTGACCTAATCTAAAGTGAGGACTATTTATACTTTATAAATCCCTTATAAATGACTTTTAAACGCTCAGTATCAAATAAACAATAATCTTTGCAATCTAAAAAGTAAAATTACTGTAAAGTTTAAACAATTGCTGAATAACAGGAGTGTCAAAATACGACTTAAAATTGGACAAAACAACAACAATATGATAATTTAACAATATAATACAATGCAATGTTTAAACTAATAATTTTATTTTAGATAAGGTTGCAAATATTTGCTTTTTATTTGAAGTACAGTTTCATTTGTGGATCTTTAAATGAATAGAGCCTTTAATTGTCATTTATAAGGGATTTATAAAGCATAAATAGTCCTTAATTTAGTTTAGGTCACAAAACTGGATGAAGTTGACTTAATAAAGCATTTATTAACATACAAATTAACTATTAGTATATACCTGAATAATAAGAATTATAAATGTTAATTTGAAAATTTTATTAATTATTTACTAACTCATTCTGAATGATCTTAAAAAAAAACACCAACTATGCTTAAATAACTGGTTTGTAAATAATGCAATATTCAATTTAGTCATGAAAAATAAATCATGAACAAAGTATGAAAGTACAATTATTAAGTACATTATAAATGTGGTTATAAGTCAAGAATAGAGCATTTGTAGCTGCATTTATAAACTGCTTACTAACGTTTAATAATGTAGAGTTAATGGTTAACAGATAATGAATTCACTATTTGCTAAAGCTTAATAAATGGTTCATAGTGTGTAGTTATTATAAAGTGTTACCAAAAATTCTTCTGTTAAATCACGTTTTCTGCTGCAACATCAGTTAATAAGCATGCGCTTTTTAAGTTGTTGGAGAATAGGAGCTGAAATGGTTGCTGTCGAGAGTGGTTGCTTCTCCAAGTGGAAATACAGACATTACTTTGATTTAATTGAGCGTAAAACCAAAAATATTGCGGTAAAATGCAGTCTAAAGAACTTTCAACTGCTTTTAACTCGACCAGCAACTTGTTCAAGCACTAGAACAGAAAGCATTCTATGACAGTACTCGTCACCGAGGAGGACACCGGCACCCAAAAACACGGCGGTCAAACTCAGCATAAACATGCTAAATTGAATTTTTGTGCAGGATGGGGAGTAAAGGTATTTTCTGAATGTGCAGAAGCAGTTTTAACATATATTAAACAGACAGTTTACTAATACTCAGCTGGACCATCAAAATAAAGTGTTACCGAAAACTGCGAGTCACCTGACAAAAACTGACCGGTCAGCTTCATACTTTGGAATATACACATTTAGACTAATTACCTCAGACAAATACAGAACACCCAAACATTGCAGTGCTTTTTCATACTATGAATTTCAGTGGTTACAGGTATTCAGTTTTCTTCTTTTGTGTTAAGAAAAAAGACAGACAGGTTTGAAACAAGTGAATGGTGAGAAAGGTTTGGGCAAACTATTGAAGTCTTTTAAATATGTCAAGCTGCTGTGATCAGCCCATTTAAATGTTTTTCAGTGAATATTAAACTACTGAAAGTGCTGCAGTTTAGTTTGTATTTTTATAGGTATATTTTATGTGTTTTAAAAGTAACTTTAAAGTAAAGTAATTAGTAATCTGGTTACTTTTTACATTCAGTAATTAGTAGTGTAATCAGATTACACTTTTCCAGTAGTAATCAGTAATTTGTAATCTATTACTTTTTAAAAGTGTCTTACCCAACACTTATATAAATGAAGCGTTACTATATACTCAGAGAGGACAAAATGACATCTAAACTGTCTGCAAAATATTTGTATACCATTAGAAATGGTTAAACAACTCATTTGTCTTAAAACTACGCTTTTTTATTATTGTACTTATTACAGGGTTTTAGAGTTGTCTGTATTTTATTTCTTTATTCAGTCCTTTTTCTTCTCATTTGCAGTATGCTTTATTAAATTGATGGTGTAAATATATTACATATTTTATACATCTAAAATGCTTTGGCAATACTATACACAATGTCATGCCAAAAACATGTGTGAAGCACTGATTTGAAATGTTGTTTTGGTCATTCTAAAAAAAAATGGTTCGGTATTATTACCTCTCAGAAATGCGTTGAGCTACTGCGTTCCCAAAAAGTGGTCTCAAGCCTTAAAGTCTCTGCGAATTCATTGCGTTTTGTCTTCTGAGACACACGTAATTTATTATATTTAAAAATAATGTGCCACAGTGGCTAAACCTACCATTGAAAATTTTATTTTTCTTTATGATTTTGACCTGTTTAACATTAAGTGATGATTTTGCTCTCTTTGACGTTGCAGATGTTTTATGGGATAATTCACTTTACACTTAAATTCAGTTTAAATATTAGAAACATAGTTATTGGTTTTAGCCAGATCACTAACAAATGCGGTTGCTCTGGCAGGAAAAAAGATAACGGCATGTACTTTACAAGTAAAGTAACCAGTCCAAATCTAGACCCCTGCATTGTTTTTTTTAATGATTATTTGTCAGTAATTTATACTGTGTTAGTCATGCATTAACTTATGCATTATGTTTCAGCGCCATGAGATGGACTCCAGCAGAAGAAAATTCCATCTCTGAGGAAAATACTGAAAACAAAGGACAACTGCATAAAAGTTTCATAAATGTATAAAAATAACTTTAATTGAAACTTCAGCTCTGTAGTTTTTATGTTATACAATCTTGCAATTTATGCATACTTTTATAGTCTGGCTGTACAAAAATTGTGCTTGCTTTGTTTTGATGTATAATGAATGAAAGGCATTTATTTTCCTCTACCTTTTTTGCTGAAATGTACAAAAAAAGGCTGTTGAAAAGGTTAAAAAGGCAAATTGTTGTGTTTAGTTGAGGTTTCAGGCAAGACTTGTTCTGACCATTTACCAAAATGCTTTAAAATGTGCAAAAATTTAACTTAACTTTGAAAGACTTAAAGACTCATTGTAGACGTCTGATATTTTAATTAAAGAAATTGGAATGAGAAAAAATTTCTCTTGTCATTGTGATTCAGGCGTTTTACATTTTAGAATAAACTTAGTGGGGGAAAAGAACTCAAATGTGTAAATTTTTATAATCAGAGGTGTAAAAAGTAATTCAAAAATGATACAGAACCGAAGTAAAAAAATTACAGCTTTATAACCATATGTAATGTTTTTTTTCATATCCGTCACATTTTATCTTTCTCCACTGTCAAGCCAGTGGCACTTTTCTTGGTGTAATGCATCTAATAATGCATTTACAGTATGGGTGCTGGCAGCGGTTAAAATGGGTGTAAAAACCCATTTTCATAATAAAATTAATTCATAATTTATATATATATATATA
>CAIGQZ010032437.1:863542-878572 GCA_903798205.1 Danio tinwini | reverse complement strand
ATATATATATATATATATATATATATATATATTCTCTGCTGTTATAATGGTCACTGGTAATTTTTGACTGATAAGTCAACAGGAGGGTTAAGTTTAAGATTAAAACTATGAAACTATTAGAATGACCATATTTTGTCCATATGCTTGAGAAGATAATAATAGTATTTAATAGTTATAGAACAACTTTTTCCCATTGGATTGCGACCCCTGGGGTCTCATTATGTTGGATTAAAGACACAGCAATACGGTCAGATGCAGCAGATTGATTTCATGGCACGAGGGTAAACTTTCTGACACCTTTACAACACTCGCATACAATGAAATTAAATCCAGGCTACGACTGAACATGGATGATGATCTCAGAATGGTGTTCTCCAAAATTAAAGAATAGACTTGGGCCTATTGGTGTGTTTGAGCCGTTTTGAGTTTGTAGCCAATATTTATATAACCACCTCGGAGGAAGTTGGAGGTCACGAGTCACTGGTGTTGTTATTTTGGGGGTCACAGGCTGAAAAGTTTGGGAACCCCTGTTCTAGACCAGGGGTGCTCAAGCTTTTTTTTATGAAGGGCCAAACCCTAAACTTGATTGAGGGCTGTAGGCCAAATGTAAATATGCCAAACTGTATTACATTAAAGTTTCTATGAGTAATTAAGTTTCCTAATTAATTCCCTATTATTTAAAATAGCTACAAAGCATTGCTTTAAATTTTATTAACTAATGCAGTATATTTAAAAAAAAATATGTTAAACTTATTACAGTATTACAGTAAAAGCATAAACAATCCTATTAATAACACAATGGCATTCAATGCTAAATACACTAAGCTGCACCTGTCTTTCCCTTGATTTGCTCGCCGATGTCTTGAGCAATGACGAGTCAAAAGTCAAAGATTTTCAGCCCAACTACATCCCCATCATTCTCCTTTTTTAAAATGGGAAGGTGGGCCAAATCAAAGGTTAGCATGGGCCAACTTTGGTCTGCGGGCCCTAGTTTAGGCATCTCTTTTCCAGACTATTGTCCACAGACAGATAATATTTTTTAGTACAAAAATTGGAAAAAAACTTTAGTTTAGATCACAATTCACAGTATTAACCAACCTTCTAGCTTAATAAATTTATTGTTTAATAATAGTAAGTTGGGTTTAGGATTTGGGTAGGTTGTGGAATATGATCATACTTTATAACTGCTAATGAACAGTTAATATCTTAATCATAGGCAGGTAGTATAATAGCATGAATTGTGACCTAAACTAAAGTGTAACCCAAACCATTTTTAGAGACAAATTATACACTTATTTCAAAGATGACAGGGCAGTAAAATATACAATATAATCTAATTAGAAAATGAAAAATTTGAGCTGGCAATTTACTGAATTTTAATCTGATTCTAAAATATCGGAATTTGAATGTTCACCCTTAAGCCCACCTAAAAATATTGGTCAGTTTTGAAGATGGTTGAGCCGGGCTGGGCTAAGCCTGGTCAGTACCTGGATGGGAAACCACATGGGAAAACTAGGTTGCTGTTGGAGGTGGTGTTAGTGAGGCCAGCATGGGGTGCTCAACCTGTGGTCTGTGTGAGTCCTGATGCCCCAGTATAGTGAAGGGGACACTATACTGTCAGTGAGTGCCGTCTTTCGGATGAGAAGTTAAACAGGTCCTGACTCTCTGTGGTCATTAAAAATCCCATGACACTTCTCGTTAAGAGTAGGGTTGTATCCCCGGTGTCCTGGCCCAAATTTCGTCTATCGGCCCTTACTGATCATGGCCTCTCAATCATTCCCATCCACCGAATTGGTTGTATCACCATCTCTCCACTACACCAATAGCTGGTGTGTGGTGAGCGCACTGGTGCTGTTGTCCTGTGGCTGCCATTGCATTATTAAGAGGATGCTGCACACTGGTGGTGGTGTGGAGAGACCCCCCCCATGATTGTGAAGCGCTTTGGGTTTATGGCCATACATGGTAAATGCACTATATAAAATACACATTACATGGTTGATCATTCCCAAAACCTCACAACCATAAGTGCATTTTGTTTTTAATACACTCTTATGAAATGTAGCTTTCAAAAAAAAACACAATGGGACTTGTGTTCTCTGAATTGTTCCATCCCTTGTTCAAGAGTTTAAAAAGAACATTTAGGTGATTCTAAGCAAAACTTAAGACGTTTTGAGGGTTTTCATTTTAATACACACAGGACGCCTTTAATTTGGATATCTTCAGTTTACTCCTGTCATATTGATTATTTTCGAATTTCATTCTCTCTTAAATCTGTCTGATTTGTGTTTGTTTGAGTATTATAGAGTGTGTGTATGATTCCTTTTTTGTTTGCCCCCTGAAGCACGTGACAGGTGGAAGAGGCAATATTTTGAAACTAAGAAATCCACAACATGTCTAGAGAACAAGCTCAAAGGTATACGGCAGGAACTTCACACGTTCTACAGTAAAATGCTACAACAACTCCAAGCCAGAGATGGTGCCAAACACAGAACACAAGGAAGGAAGCAGTCAAGCTCAAGGTTAAAGGTAGATTTAAATGCGAATCTTGCCTGTCATTTCAGTAAATTAATTATAAGCTATTTGTAGAACTTCTTAGCAAGAACTATATATATATATATATATATATATATATATATATAGATATAGATATAGATATTTTAACGAAAAGCAAAAACAATGTGCTTTGCTACAAACAGAATGAGTTAATAATCCAGATAATGACGGAGAGCAGTGACATTGATAACCTAAGGAAAAATGTGGACGACGCTAAAATGAAACTGGCCACAGAGATTAAGGTATTATAAAGAGATATACTGGTAAGTTCTGTTGTTAGTTTCAGCTTAAAAAATTTTTCCCTTTCATTTGTCTAGTTGAGGAAGCAAGCAGCCACAGAACTACGGGCCTTGAGAGCAGAACTGATGGAAAAGAGGGCTCAGTTGTAGAGCATCAAAGAAAACAGGTCTACACTACCTGGCAAAAGTCTTGTTGTCGATCCCAGTTGTAAGAGCAACAACTAATCACTTGACTTCTAGTTGATCATTTGGAAAAGTGGTAGAGGGTAGATTTTTCAGATGAATCATTTGCTGATCTGCATCTCAATCTTCACAAATACTGCAGAAGACCTATTGGAACCTGCATGGACCCAAGATTCTCACAGAAATCAGTCAGTCTGGTGAAGGACAAATCATGGTTTGGGGTTACATTTAGTATGGGGGTGTGCGAGAGATCTGCAGAGTGGATGGCAACATCAACAGCCTGAGGTATCAAGACATTTGTGCTGCCCATTACATTACAAGCCACAGAAGAGGGCAAATTCTTTATCAGGATAGCGCTTCTTCTCACACTTCAGCCTCCACATAAACGTCCCTGAAATCAAAGAAGGTCAAGGTGCTCCAGGATTGGCCAGCCCAGTCACCAGATATGAACATTATTGAGCATGTCTGGGGTAAAATGAAGGAGGAGACATTGAAGTTGAATCCAAAGGATCTTGAACTTTGGGAGTCCTGCAAGAATGCTTGCTTTGTCATTCCAGATGACTTTATTAATAAGTTATTTGAGTCATTGCAGAGATGTATGTATGTATGTAGTCCTCCAAGATCATGGGAGTCACACTCAATATTAATCCTGTTTCCACTGCACCATGACTTTATATTCTATACTGTGTATTATTTTTGTTAAGTGACAAGACTTTTGTTTAAGCAAAGTCAGACCTTACTGTCCTAATTAAATTATTAAAATTCAAGGCATGATCATATTTTATTTTGGTCAAATAAGCATAATCTAGAGGCCTTTGCCCCTCATATAAGCCACTTCTGATACCAAATGCTCAACTAGAAGTCAAGTTATTATTTGTTGATCCTAAAACTGGGATAGACGACAAGACTTTTGTCAGGTATAGTGTATGTGTTCTAAGAAATGAGATTACTTTGTGGACAAGTCAGCTATCGCTGTAAATTATTAAACGATGTGTAAAAACAAATTTACATTTATATAAAGCTAGTTTTAAAGGGATCTGACAAACATTATTTAATCATTTCTGCAATTTGGGTGATGTGCAAAATCCAACATCTGCTTTTTTAGGTTTATCCTGGCTGTTTACAGTTGAAGTGTGAATTTCCTGCACTGTAAGCATAATTAAATGAATTGTTGTGTCAGGATGTAGAGCAATCATTTTAAAACATTGTTAACATGTTTTGGGGAAACCTATTGAGTTATATGCATGTTAAGATGATTTACGAGAGAGAATGATTAAAAATTACATGCATCCCTTGTTGACAACATAAAATCTTTCATTCTTTAATTTTCCTCCGGCTTAGTCCAAAATATATGGGGTCACCAAAGCGGAATGACTATCAACTATTCCGGCATGTTTAACTCAGCGGATGTTCTTCCAGCCACATCCCATAAAAAAATTATTATTTTTATATTTTGTATAAAAACTCTATAAGATAATCAAGAAAATTAGTCACATCACTTTTGTCTAGAACCACAACAACATTTATAATCATTAAATGTGGTGCTGAACCAGGAAAATTATCTGAATGATTTGCAATCATGGAATGATTATTAAATACGCTAATGTTAAAGTTCAATTAAGACAAGGTTTTAGATGGCAAAACCTATAGATGGCAGTAGGCAGCATGTGTTAATTGGGTGTAAGAGCATTCCACATGTCCACAGTCTGTTTCTGGGCAATTGGATCGCCATTGTAATCCAAGAGATTTCCATTCCACATTCCAATTCCTTTCAAACCATGTTGCATTACATACGCAGCTTTCAGAGCAATGCTTTCTGGGTCATCGTACCACACCTGATGGACCATTCCTTCTGTGTCCTGCAAATAAAAACTGAATTCATTTTCGTGAAAGACTATGTCTTTCTAAAATGCATTGCATCCAGACAATGCATGCAAAAAATGCTTTCGTTAGTTAGATTTTTTTTTGTCTTGTTTCTAGTACAAATAACTAAAACTTCTTAAATCAAGAAGCATTTTCTAGGCGACCCAAAATACTGTCTTGTTTTAAGAAATAATATGCCAAAATTAAATGAGTTTTTCCTCAAAACAAGCAAATTAATCTGTCAATGGGGTAAGCAAAATAATCCAAATTTTTTTTTATCAGATTTTTTTGGCAGATTATTTAGCTTGTTTTAAGGAAAAACTCACTTAATTTTGGCATATTATTTCTTAAAACAAGATGAGATGTTTTGCTTGTCTAGAAAATGCTTCTTGATTGAAGAATTTGTAGATATTTGGACTAGAAACAAGACAAAAAATAGAATTAAAAATCTAAGTTTTTTTGAAGTATGTCCCTTAGTAAAAACGGGTCACTTGAAATCACACTAGAATATGTTTATAGATATATATTTTATACTGTAGTAAGTTGTTTGGATAAAACACATCAAACTACTGTACCTTGTAGTTATAATATGGAGCTCGCTGTTTCTCATCCCACAGTCGTCCTGATATTGAGCTGTTGATCTGTTTCATCATGACGCTGTAGGGAATTTGTCTGCCGGATGCATCACTGCATGGAGCCCCTCTAAAAGGCACTTTTGGAATACTACAAACTCCATCCTTTTAGAATAGAAATAAGTACAAAAGCATTTAAATCAGCTGTCATTATTCTATTGGATAGGCATTCTGTTTTATATGAAATTCATCTTGATCTTCTTGTTAAAGGTGCAGTATGTAAGTTTGACATCTAGTGGTTGAACTAGGTAATGCACGCCTGGTTCAAAACACATGCAAGCGCAGTTTGCCAGATTGACAACACCAACAGGAGCGAAAGTGAACTTTAGAACTGTAACTCAGTGCAAGCCAACACATATCAGTGTTTCAGCATGTACATTTAATAATGGTAAAGAGGTTTAATATGTTTTAATTAGATTATAAACCTTACCATTTTATTGAAGTGCAGTGAGTGCACTATTCTGTACCTCTAAATGGACATATTTACATTTCATCTGATGCAAACAACCAAATTGCTTATCACAGCAAATCTCTTCATGTAGCGTGTTGTTAGGACATGGGGTAACCTGCTCACCTAATGTTTATGTTCGTAATATTTATAATATTTGCTCGTTTTTGCAGTCATTTATTCAGAATATATAATGTTAATTGAAGCTATAAAACATTTACATATAGGCTAGCTATGGATGTTAGTGGCTAGCAGTGTGTCCTATATTCTTTAAAATATTTCATTATTTTGTTCAACAGAAAAAAAAACTCAAACAAAAATAATAGATTGAAAAGGGATAGTTCACCCAAAAATGTACATGTACTCACCCTCAAGTGGTTCCAAATCTTTGTCTCTTTATTTTGTTGAACACTAACGAATAAAATATTAAAAATATATATTTTACAGAAAGCTATAAACTTGAAGTCATTGACTTCTAGAGAAGGAAAACCAAATAACATGAAAGTCAATGGTTACAGGTTTCCTGCTTTCTTCAAAATATTATTTTGTGCGTTCGACAGAAGAAAAAAAGTCAAATAGGTTTGAAACAAGTAAAAGGTGAGTAAATGGTGACAGAATTTTCAGTTTTAAGGGTGAGTATAAGGTGAATTTAGGGTGAAATCTTCTTTAATATACTTTATTTATTAAAGTACAATTATTATTATTATTATTATTTAATAAAAAGGTGCCCTTTCTTCAATCTTGAGCCCCTGCCCCTTAAAAGGTCTCTGCACTTCCCTGGTCCTTTTACAATGACATTTGTATTAAATTGAACTGAATTCAACTCAACCAAACTTCAACAGTGACATATGTATTAAATTAAACAGTCACACTTTATTTTGATAGTGCGTTTATTTGAATTTAAGTTACATTGCATCTACATGCCAAGTAATTCTCATTAGATTATATGTAGACTGTTAGGTTGGGGTTAGGGTTGGTGTTAGGGTTAGTGTAAGATGACATGTACTTGCAAAGTTTCTTATAGTCAGTTAAATATCTGTTGAAGGAACAGTATGAACAGATATTATGCACAGTCTACTGTAATGAAGTTACGGCCACCTGGCCGCCGGGAAGAAGGAGGCGGAGAACCGACGGTGTTTAAATAAATATTTATTAATAAAAGGGGACGGCAGCTCCTCACGGAAACTGCCGTCTAAATCAAAACAAAAGGACGGCAGCTCCTCGCGGAGACTGCCGTCAAACTGAAAGCAATAGTAACACAACATGTCCGGGCCCGGTCCTCTCTCTCTGTCCTCTGTCATCGTTCCTCCTCTTATAGTCCAGAGCTCCTTCCGTGGGATTGAAGGCAGGTGCGCGCCACAGGTGCATCTCATCTGTGGCGGGCCTCGTTTCGCTCCCACGGCTCTCGGCCACGCCCCCTCGCCACATCTACTAATACTCAAATGGACCATCAAAATAAAGTGTTACCAATTAAACTATTACTCCTTCCTGCCTGATATGCTGGAATGTTTCCAAAATCTGAAATACTGTTATGGCTTTTTATTTTCTTTTTTTCCATTAAAGTTAAAGTGATAGTTCACTTAAAAATGAAAAAATGAAAGCCTTCACTTGTTTTTTGTTGTTGTTTTTTTGTATTATTTGTTAAAAGTGCTGTATGTAAGTTTTTGACTCTTCTAAAGCATAAAAATACCATAATAAACATAAACATTCCAAGTAAACACACTTGTTTAACTGAAAAACAATGCTAAAGTCAGATATTCTGCTTTGAAAATGTTTTTTCTGTGCCGGAACTTTGTTTTGTCTTTGTTTAGGTAAATTTAACCTGCACAATGCCAGTTTAGCCAATTATATTTCAGCACTCCAGGTTGCGTTGCCTTGTTGGAAAACATCGTATTTCGTTCATTCAGAAAGACTCTGAAAGTATGTGTCCGTGACCGAAATAGACAGTATCAGACGTCAAAATGAGACCGATTTAGTTCCACATGAGGTTATTAATTAGCAAATGACATAAATATTACGAAAGTAAACATTAAGTGAGCAGGTTACATTTTAACCGCGTGTCCTAACAACACGCTTTGTGACGAGATACACAGTAATGGGTAGTTTGGCTCTTTGCACCAGACAAAACACGACAGAAATTTAAATCCAGCCATTCAGAAGCACAGAATATGCACTCATGAAACGGTAAGGTTTAGAACCTATTCAAACTCACATTGTTAGCATTTAGCACTGAATAAGCACACAAGGTTTACCTGAGGTGATCTGTCATGAGTTTCTGTTGTCCAGGTGTGGGAAATAGAAGCCGTTTCTAATATATCAATTCGAGGTGTTGGTTAGAACCAAAACTTCTTTTAATATGGAAAATATTCCCTCTGTCGTGTGTCGTTGGTTTTATCTAGAACACAGTTTCAATCACTCACTCCTGTACTCAATCTGGCATCCCGCGTTTGCATCTATTTTGATCCAGGGGTGCAATACCTAGTTTAACCACTGGGTGTCAAACTTACATACTGCACCTTTAACGGTTACAGGTTTTTAACTTTCTTCAAAATAACATATTTTTTGTTCAACAGAAAAAAAGAAACTCGTAAAGATTTGAAACCACTTGAGGGTGAGTAAATAATGAGTCAATTTTAATTTTGGGGTTCATTTTTGGTGTTTTAAAACAATCTACATTGTAAAAAAAAATAAAGATAAGTTGACTGTGACAATGTTTAGAGTACTACATTAAATCACATTTTATTCCATTTCATGTAGTGCATGCCATTTTCAGTATTTAAAAAAATAAATAAATAAATAGCTTACTTTTGAGAAGTTTAGGCAGCTGTAGTCATAGCCGTACCATGGAACGCCCATCACAAGTTTCTTTGGATCTATGTTCATGCTGATGTACTGATCATAAGCTAAAATACAAATAGGTGTGCATTACACCACGGATACATGAAAACAAGCCCTATTTTTAATGTTATGAGTAAATCAACTGTTAAAAGGTGAAAAGATATGTTAGATTTGGCATTTGTCCTTTAAGCTACAAAATGTCCTGAAGTGCAAAGTGAATTATTTTAATGCCTCACAACATCGAACTGTTTACATTTTTATTTAAAATAAAGAAATTGCACTTGCCTGTTAATGTCTGGTCATAGGGGGCATTTGCCATTGCAATGCAATCACCCCAAATCTGGCTTTGCTCATCATATGACATAACAAACAAAAGATCACACGAATCAGCGATGGCAATGTAGTCATAGCAACGCTTATCGATGCATTTGGGTGACCAAGCCACATCAAACGATACCTATAGTTCAAGATAAGACAGTATATAATCAGTGACTTTAAAAGTAGCTATGTGACATCATTTCCTATGACATGCTGTTTTACCTGAGAGCCTGGGATCTCTGTGTGGAAACTCTCAGTGGTTTCTTTGACAAGGTCTGTCAAAGCATAGTATTCGGGGGAACTAGTCTCCACTGCCTGCTCAATGTCTAAGTTTATTCCATCCATGAACTGACTCTTTGCCAGTTTAACGTTTGCCTGGATCCAAGCGGTCCTGTTCACTGGATCCACAATTTCTGGGAGTCGTACATCTCCTGCAGAATATTTGAAGCATCACACATGCAGTAACTAAAACACTAACTTGAAGAAAGCCAGCTCTATCATTGATTCATTGACAGTCACAATTATAGTTGCTCATATATAGGGTTGGTGAAAAAATAAAACTCATCCTGAGTAATCTAAATAACTCAGTAATATTTTTGATAAAGCAGTTTATTGTTGAAAATTGATATGTACATTGGTATTAGGTTTTAGGAGTATTGATTTTGGCAAAAACAAGTAAAACCAACACTGGTGTCAAATGTATTCACATTCATTACTTGGGTTGAAGTATTGATACTAGAGTTTAAAGAAGACTATCTATCTATCTATAAAGAAGATCTATCTATCTATCTATCTATATAAAAGAAAAAAGTAATGAAAAAATGCATTAAGAATAATAGCTTAGGCCAGTGGTTTACACAGGCTTCCTTCTACACAGAGAAATTGCGGAATAATTAAAGTAAAAAAATGAACACACTTTTAACCCTATTAAAATCAATTTCGGTATAATAACACCGAAATAGATTTTAATAGGCTAAACCTTTTATTTTATTTTCAATTTTCTAATGTTTGTTATGTTTTCTATCATTTGAAGCTAATTTCCTCCCCATATTTGTAACCGTTGTTGGAGGCATATCCCGTATTTTTATATCACAATGTTGACAGGTATAGTTTAATCACTTGCTTTTCTGAGACAAATAGCCTACTCTAACGTGCAGTAAGCAGATCTAATTTATAATTTAAACATGTAAATCTAATTCATATATCTAAAATACAAGTTAATCTTTAGATTTCAAAGATATACAAATAAGTCATATATACAGTACAAAAAGAGTTTATATATGAATATGATGGCATATAGCTTATATTTATGAGGTCCAAGGAACATTTCCAGGTTTGGATGAATAGTCTACTTTATAATAATACTTTACATTTAAGTACAGCCATTTTCTTTTTACTTTTTAAGAATAGTGCCATTTTAAATAACTTTTAAAAGCACATTTTAATTTAAACGGTGACATTTTATTTATTTTTACGAGTAAGCACAGTACAGTGTTAATGTTCAAACTAATTATAATGTTTAAAGTGGCTGACAATAATAAGCAGTAGTCTTTTTGACTAACTGCATCTCTGTTTAATGTTTATTGCCTTTTCTTTTCTTGTATTTAATTTTGTGTTGTCACTCGTCACTCGTCACTTTATGTACACTGAAAGCTTCTGTTGCCAAAACAAATTCCTTGTGTGTGTGAAGCACACTTGGCAATAAAACTGATTCTGATTCTGATTCTGATTCTGATTCTAAATATTATTATTATTAATAATATTAATTAATAATTACTTATATTTATATAACATTTTTCTGGACACTCAAAGCGATTTACACATTGTGGGGAATCTCCTCATCCACCACCAGTGGATAAGAATTAATCTGTAAAAATTAATCAATAAGAATTATATATCATATATATTATATATCATACATCATATTCTGCCACGTTTTTGAACTGTGCAGTGCTGAGGCTGCTTAATTAGGCCTACTGATTTCAATACTGGTCATTATGGTGGTACTTGGAAAAACATTTTTTTTCTGAGGAGGTACTTGGTGAAAAAAGTTTGAAAACCAGTAGGCCACAGGGGCCTATTGTGCACTACTCCACTTGCTCAAAAAAAATTCTATTGTCTAAAATGTTATATTACAATTTTTTCAGTCGCTTTGGTGCATTTCACACAACACCATTTACATTAGCACAACAGTCAATGCATTTCTCAAAACAATTCGTACAAACTGCAAAACCTAGTGGATAACCTGCAAAAGCGTGTCACTTGCTCAAAATGGATAGCTCATTCCTCAAAAGCAAAAGCAATTTATCTTAATAAAAGTGTCAGTGTCATCAAAATGCAAAATCAAGTCCTGCCACCATTGTTTATGAACAAGACAGTCTAATAGCTTTGTCATGTTTTTATTAGGACCAATGCATAAAAGTCAGATTTGGGTGACACTTTCTGAAAATGCTCAAGACCGCACAATATACTATTTGCACATTTGAAAATAACAGTAAAGTTAGACATCACTGCATTTAGTGAGGTATCTGAGTACAAGACACTGAATATGTATGTTTAACATTTTTACTGCATTTGCTCTTTACAATAATAATTTATTCACAGCATTGTGCAAAAGAATAAATACACGCTTTTTTACAACAAACAGGCTTCCTTAGGGTAGAGCTGTGCACAACTGTAAACAATATTGCAGTACATATTGAAACTGAACCTACAACATACACAGGTCTGTAAATCATTCATCAAATTGTTCAATTTAGAAGACATTTTCAGGGGAAAAAAAAGATTTAAAGCTTTTAAATAAAATGAGCTTCACAGATTTTCACAACTAGTTCAACATTTTTGTATGTAATGACTTAAGTAATGAAATGAGGACTATTAGTTTTATATGGAATGGCAAATGTGCGCATCTGGTGTGCAATACTTTCAACTGTCATGTGCGCTGAGTGGCGCATCCGGTATGTGACGGCCTTCTCTCTCTCTCTCTCTCTCTCTCTCTCTCTCTCTCTCTCTCTCTCTTCATTTGTTATGAATGCTTGTGCTGTCTTCTGTGCATGTATTCGAGTTTTGTCTAAAACATTCACAAAGAGTGTTTTTTTTTTTGAGCAGGTAAAATTAAAGGTACAGTTCATATATATTACTGTTTGTATTAAAGGACAAAATTGTATTACAAATAATATATAAATATAAACATATTTATAGATTTTAATACAATTTCTTTTCTTGTGTTGTCAAGAAAAAATCGAATTATGTATGGAAAGCATCGTCAATGCACCGTGATATCGAATTGAACCGAATCGATGGCATGATAATCGTAACGAACCGAACCGTGAGACCAGTGTAGGTTCACACCCCTAATTGATATGCTTGTTGTAAAGTAACAAATTACAAAATACTCAAATTACTGTAATTGAGTAGTTTTTATCAGGAATAGTAATTTACTAAGTTGTTTTTAGTGCTGTATTTGTATTTTACTCTAATATTTTCCTTTAACTTGAGGTCACTACTTTTTTTTTCTTGTCTCTGGGGATTGGCTAAAGTAGAGTAATCAGTCCTGTGGTGCTTATCCAATCAAATTGCACATAGAAAGTAAATTTCATCATAATGATCAACTTAAGACATTAGCGCTTCATAAGTGCAACAAACCATTTGGAAGCATTAAAGGTGTGCAAGAAGATGTCTAAAATCTTTGCATGAAATGACTGAAAAACTTTATACACTACCCGACAAAAGTCTTGTCACCTATCCAAGTTTTAGGAACAACAAATAATAACTTGACTTGATCTTTTGGTATCAGAAGTGTCTTATATAAAAGGCACAGGCCTCTAGATTATGCTTATTTTACCAAAATAAAACATGACCATCATATCATGCCTTGATTTTTAATGATTTAATTAGGGCAGTAAGGTCTGACTTTGCTTAGAAAAAAGTCCCGCCACTTAACAGAAATAATGTACAGTATAAAATATAAAGTCATGGTGCAGTTAAAAAAGAATTAATATCGTGTATGACTCCCATGAGCTTGGAGGTATGCATCCATACATCTCTGCAATGACTCAAATAAGTTATTAATAAAGTCATCTGAAATGGCAAAAATGCGTTCAACAGCTAAAACAGACACTTTTACTCTACTTGCACTACATTTTTGGGCAAGCAATGGTACAATGTATTTACTCAAGTAAAGTAAAGATACCCAAAATTAAGTTAGGACACCTCTGGAAAACATTCCCATAGATGATTTAAACAAAAAAGGGGAAATAGACAATCATCACTGAAAATTTGCAATATGTCCACATAAACCATACCTTTCAGGACCAATCGAACTCCTTTAGAGTGAGCATAACACATGAGTTCAGCATCATATTGTCCAAAAGCAGCGATGGTTGTCACTTTGGTCCAGTCATAAAATTTCCATGCCTTTTCCCCAACATCAAACACAAAAACCTGGAAACGATGCCATTTGTCAGCTTGCTGTCAATGTATATTACACACATAAACCGATAAACCATTGCATTATGACCACCTCAACAGTAACCAGAGGACACGTAATGAGTTTATGAGATGGTGATAGGTCTTTTGGAAAATCTGAAACCATCATCTAAAAAAAGTTCTTCAGTTCCCATACACAGCGTGGTGGTCTTGATGTAGCTTAAACACACTTTTTTTTAAATCAAACCACTAATGTTTAAATGGGACCACTGCAGGTGAATTTGGAGCCTAAGAATTTAAGAGAAATTTATGACTGTCTTATAATTCTGGGAATGTGGCAAAGTACATTATCCTGCTGGTAAAGGCCATCACAGACAGGGAATACAGTTCCCATGAATGTGTGCGCTTCAAAGACGTTCAGATGCTTGATAGCTTAATGGACTGTGCTATAAGAATAATGAGACTTAAAAAGTCCAAGAGCAGTGTGTTTATGTACCAGAAATGTTGAATCACTGAAATATGCAACAATCCACAGTCACTGTGAACAATGAGCAACAGTGTCTGATTTCTGATGACCTTAATAAGCGGAAGAAAAAACAATGGCTGGATGACAGTTGGCAATCTGTGCACCATTTTTAATAATGCTAACTACTGCTGCATTTAAACAACCCAGAGATGTACTATTTATGAGATAGAACTCCAGAGGTGATAAATAAAAATAAAAAGGAATAAAAAGCTAGCTAATAAGTTAGCAAAGTTCCTTCCAGACAGAATTGTCACGAAACTGGAATTCGATACCAATCGGTACTGAAATTTTAAAAAGGTCCATTTAACATTTGATCGCTATTGAGCATGTTCTTAAACAGCGCTGATTTGCCATGGTTCACGTGCACAACAGAAATGACTGTGGCCCTGTTTACACTAATACGTTTTAGTTTTATAACGCATAAGTTTTGCTACGGTTACACTATCCGTCCACACTACTGCATCCTCTTCTTGTAAGTTTAGACTTCGCAAGTTTGATATGGAAAACAAACTCTCGAGGACATGTTGGGTAGATCTTCAAAGAGAACAACAGTGTGCTTTATAACCTCATTCACATCACCCAGGCTGCGTTGTTTCACTTTTTTAACAATAAAATCGAATCGGTTTAATTTAATATCTCGGTGCATCACGGTGCATTGACGATGATTTCCATACACAGTTTTATATTTTCTTCACAGCACAGAAATTTTTGTATTAGAATGTATAAATACATTTATAATTTTGTCCTTTAATACAAACAGTCAGATATATAAACTGTACCTTTAAACAACATAAGATTTATAGCAAATAATATAAACAAATAATAATATCCCGCTCGCTTTCTGTTCCTTGTCTACCAAGTTCTCTTACCCCCCTATGATTGGTCACCTGCTCAACAGAAAAGACTGCGATTGGCTCTTGCGCGCCGCTCGAGAGAGAGAGAGAGAGAGAGAGAGAGAGAGAGAGAGAGAGAGAGAGAGAGAGAGAGAGAGAGAGAGAGAGA
>CAIGQZ010032437.1:813276-844397 GCA_903798205.1 Danio tinwini | reverse complement strand
ATATATATATAAAAACATAAAAGAACAAAAGAAAACCTACAGGAAACACTCAAATGCACAATTATTTACAATAAGCATGGTGATGCGAAACATAAATACAAAGACAAAATGTGAATAGGAATAAGAAAAAAATTAAAATAACCACAACAGTTCACAGATGAAAACGTCCAGTTATTAGAGGAAGCTGAAGAGGACTGCAGGAGGGAAAGAAGGGAAGGATCAGTAGCGACGGCCAAGCAATGTGCTGTCCGCACTGTCTGTGGTGCAGCGACTATCCATGGATGTTTCCAAGTCTGAGAGACAAATACAGAATACAGCGAGACAGCAAGCAGGGCAGTGAATGAAGAAAAGAACACAGAACATGAAGTACAGAAAGAAAAACTAGGAAAGATGAATAATAAACACGAAAAACACTTCAGAATCTAAAACTAATATGAGCAGTGTATTTAAAATAAGAGTTCAGATTAAAGTAAAATAAAGAAAAAGAAAAAAATACATCCACCATACAACAATCACCAGTTGGCTAACCCCAACATTATAACTAACATTAACCCTAACATTAATCTGCTTTCGTTTACCAAATTAATCTAAAATAAACTTCATTTTGAGTTTAAACTAGTTGATTATGTAACTTATTGGAGAGACGTGAAAGTTTTTAATGTTTTATTTGAGCAAAAAAGCAGAAATGTATGAAAACAAGCTAATGAAATGTCTGCATGTGCAGCCATTCTCTGCGTGGTCCACATAAATGTGCAGTGTGAGAACTGAACATAGCATGTGTTTAATACAGTTAAAGTCAAAATTATTAAAAATAAATATATATAAATAGATTTCTTAAGGGAGTAATAATGTTGAACTTAAAATTGTTTTAAAATAAAATTAAAACTGCTTTTAAAGCCACAGCCATAATCCACCTGCAGCCCAAGACCGGTTACTCACTGAAGCTAAACAGGGCTGAGCCTCGTCAGTACCTGGATGGGAGACAACATGGGAAAACTAGGTTGCTGTTGGAAGTGGTGTTAGTTAGGCCAACAGAGGGCACTCAAACTGAGGTCTGTGTGAGTTCTAATGCCCCAGTATAGTGAAGGGGACACTATACTGTCAGTGAGCGTCGAGATCCTGACTCTATGTGGTCATTAAAACTTCAATGGCACTTCTTGTAAAGAGTAGGGGTGTAGCCCTGGTGTCCTGGCCAAATTTCCTCCATTGGCCCATACCCATCATGGCATCAATCATCCCCATCCACCGATTTTGTTGTACCAATAGCCACTGGCACCATTGCTCTGTTGCATCATCCAAGTCATACCTGCCAACACTACCGTTTTTCCTGGGAGTCTCCCGTATTTCAGAACCACCTCCCGGTTTGTCATTTCTTCTGGAAAACTCCCAGATTTTCAACCCCTTCCCTCGGTCCTCAGGTGATTGGTACAATCTGTAACACCCCCGGATTGCCGACAGACCAGGCACCTTTTCCGGTCCCCACAGATACAGTACATCCCCGCCCCCCATTTTTCAGTTTCTCCAGCCTCTGTAAAGTAAAGGACACCCCCCCCCCCCCCCCACCCCGTCTCCTGGATTTTCAAAGACAAATGTTGGCAGGTATGATCTAAGTGGATGCTGCACACTGGTGGTGGTGTGAAGAAACCACCCTCATGATTGTAAAGCATTTTGGGTGTATGGCCACGCATGATAAATGCGCTATATAAATACACACATTACATTACATTTTATTCCAGTTAAAATAATATATAAATTTTCCCACACTAAAAAAAAATATATGAAAGATTAAAAATTCCCTTGGCCTGGGAGAAGCCTGTGTCATTTCCAGTAAAAAAAACAACAACTTGAGGGTTTAATAAAAGTAACTTTAAGTGAGAATTTGTCAAGGGTGTGAATAATTTCAGGCTTGACTGTATATCAGTATATCATATGGGGAAAATACCAATTTGCGCCAGCACCAAGGTCAGCTTTGAGCCAGTGTATCTGTCCTGAGGAGGGCCTGGGTCATGAAACAAAACAACTGGCAATGTTTGGAAGCAAAAAAGTTCCCTAAATTGAGTCCATATCTGCTAGACCAGTGGTTCCCAAAGTGTAAAAAAGTAAAATTAAATGTATTAAACTATTAAATTTACAATATTTTAACCATAACCCACAGAAGATAAAAATAGTAGTTTTTTTATAGTAAAAAAACAACAACATGCAAATGAAAAGCCATCAGCCTGTAAAATTTTTTTTATACGATTGGTGTGTTTACATTAGATTAACAACACAGCAATAAAGTCAGCAGCAGCAGATTGATTTTATAGAACCAGGTCAAACTTTGACACCTTCATGGCAATCAAATAAATAAAAAATAAATACAGGCCACAACTAATTATTGAGAATGAACACCGACTAGCAGTCTTCAAAATTAAACTAAAAATAGACTTGTTCTGAAAACATTGTGCCCACCAGTCTCTTTAGTTGAGGTTAATATTAAATTAAACAAATTAATAAATGACTATAAAAAGTTTATGGTTGTTAGGCTGTTGCACTTTTTGTGTTGTCAATATGCTCGTCTTTATATAGGCCTATTGTCGTATGAGCAATGTTTGCATATTTATAACTACCTAAGAGGAGTTTGGGAGTTGTGGGCTGAACATTTTGGGAACCACTGTGCTAAACCATGCCGAGGTGGAGTCTCAGCTGAACGGTTGAGCTTGGCCAGGATGTGAATAGGTGCGTTCGACATGAAGCTCAGCTGCAGCCGGTGATCAACGAGATTAGCCGAGCGCAGGCGGAGTTAAAAATGGAGCCGTCAAGCCGGACACTTCGGGGGCTCAAAGTTGCTGCAGTCATGATGACCGATCACATGGCGTGATCATTTATTTATTGAAATAACAACAAAAGATTTACAGTACAAATAAAACAAAATACAGTCTCTACAAACTATAGTACATAAACTATAGTTCATTTTTAAACAATAAGAGAATTATGAATTAAATTTAAGTAGCCTACATAACAAACACATGCAAAATAAGGGGGAAACCCGAGGGCACATAAAAAGGAAATAAATACCCACGAATAGGATTATTTTGTATAATGAAAGCATTTTTAAAAAAGCACTTTAATTTTAAAAAAAGATTGAACAAAATGACCAAAATAAATGAGCTACACTTTAAGTAGACATTTCCCAGAAAGAGCAGGTACATCAATGTACATTTCTGCATAAATAGCTTGACAGGAAATACAATATTTTAGAATCATATATTTTTATATTACATATTTTTATATAATTTAATTTGCTAAGAAATCGTCAGGATTAATGATGATAATTATTTTATTACAAGTCTGTAAGAGTTATTTGAGTTAATATTTAGGTTATTTACTAAAATATATAATTTAAATCGTTAATGTAGATTAATACAGTTGTCTGTATAAAAAGGCAGAATAAACCTATGCAAACAATCTAGTCTTCATTTTCAAATTATTTAACAAAAGATGATACTGCAGTAAATATTTGTAGACTTTTAATAAGCATCATGTGTACAAGATAGAGACGACACCTCTCCATCCTCAAATAACATGCCGGATCCGTTACCCCGATCTGTTCCCAGACCACGCAATTCACAAATTAAGCACTGGGGGCGAGCATGCCTTTTCCTAGTTGGCCTGAAGGCCTGAAGGTTGAGATGCAAAAGCACCACGTCCCTCTTGCTAGCAATTGTGAAAGTGTTAGAATAAGTAAGTCGCCGAAATGTATGCCAATTTCTATTTCTGTACAAGGCACCATCCACAGATTTTGTGAAAACCCGTGGAAATTGGGACAGCCTCAAGGGTAAGACTTGTACTAAGTTGTCAGACACCCAAGTGGATAGTTGCGAAAAGAAGGAGCCTGTCCTTTGCAGGTGACCTCCTGGGTGTCTGGCAATGATATATCTCTGGCTGGCAGCACCTGAGAATAGGGTATATGTACACAGACTTTAATTTATAGTCAGCCAACCCAAATGCTTCCAGTTAACTGTCCCACCATTACAAAATCACCATGTTTAAGATCTGATTCCAGAGATGGGAAGTAATGGAGTACAAATATTTTGTTACTGAACTTAAGTAGATTTTTCTGGTCTCAGTACTTTACTCCACTATTTATTTTTCTGACAACTTTTCACTTTTTTACATTTTTACATAAATATCTGTACTTTCTACTCCTTACATTTTAAACCAGGCTCGTTGCTTTGGTTTATATGTGTTTTGTGGTGCAATCTATATTATTCTTTGTCCTTGTGCAATTTGAACACCTTTTTGATTCAATTTTGTCACTGCGCGCTGCAGTGCACAGCTTTTTCAACCTCTGATCATGCACAGTAAGCAGGTTTGTTTATTAAGCTTACCATGGAGGCGTTAAGAATGGCAAATGTGACAGGGAGTCAGCGATGTAAACATTACTGATGTCATGTTTATACAGGGTAATAAGATGTATTTTGGTCGATCAGATCACACGTAAACAAGAGACACATTCCTGTTCAAATCTGGCATTTAAATGGGGTTAAAGTGTTTTTTCCACCTCCAAACATGTACTATACTTCTCAGATCTTTCAAACTAATACCACAAAAAAAAAAAAAACTTTAACAATCATGCGCTTTTTTTGTCAATGTTTATACAGTTGATACTAAAGCAATGAAATACTTTATGAATACGTTATAAATTGAGATATATTTCCTTTGCTTCCAACGAGTTCATATTTCCTAGTACAGAATTTATACTGTTTTATAGTTTTAACATGTATATAATATAGCCTACAATGTTGGCTTCATTTAAATTTGTTAGATAAATATTTTAGAACATCAAAAGTATTTATACTGGGTGATTAATGAATAAAAATATAATGCAAAGAATCAGGAATTTATCAAATGAATAAAGATTACGCAACAATATATTATCAATTTACTTTATTTGTTAAATAAAATATACTCAATACTCTGAAAACAAACAAACAAAACTAAAACAAACAGTGAAATCATATGAGCTGCATAAGTGCTGCTTGAAGAAAATAAAACAGATTTAGCATAATGTCAAAAATAATTTAAAGTAATTCTAATTCATTATCAAAAGAAAAAACTAAAACAGAAATTTTTTATGACAAAATTAAGCGTTAATTTAAGACATTTATTAGTTATAAAAATATAGGCCTACAGAATTACATTTTAGAGTATATGAACAAGTATGGCAGCTAATCCACTGTCCAGGTAGTGATACACAGGGCAACTTTTTGAGCAATGTAGTTGGACAATATTCTAGAACCATGTTGCCTGGCTACTTTGCTGCTAAAAATAATTTTGTGTAGATGTGTAGTGTAGTTACCGCTGTGAAAATAAAACAGGTAGTAGTAAGGAATACTTTTTACTTAAGTATATTTTTCATGCCATACTTCTTACTTGAGTACAAAAGTGTAGTCAATACTTCAACTTTTACCAGAGTAATTTTAAACATGAATATCTGTTCTTCTACTTGTGTAAAGGATGTGTGTACTTTTGCCATCTCTGCTGATTTCTTTATACTGTAAATCAGGGATCTTCACTCTGTAAAGTGGGTATCAGACTGGACAAGAAGCACTGTATTAAATTCAATTTTTCCGTGCTATTTCTTTTAAAAATGGACATTTATTTACCCCAGTATTTTCAATGGAGTTTATGAGCTAGCCTGCTACTAATGACGTCAATTGCGTATTTCATCTCAATACACTTTAATTACATTTAAATGCAGTAAATGAAACCTTGTGAAATTGAAAATTGTCACATAAACCTTTTACCAGACGTTTTATCATTGGCTGAAAAACATTTACATACCGTAGGTCATCAGTTGACATACATCAATGTCATCAAGGCCAATGACTCTATTGTTTCTTTCTTTCTTTCTTTTTTTAAAGGTACCTGGCTCTCCACAGGAACAAAACAATCTGGCAGGTTTTCCTCAAGGAAACCTCACAGTTCATTGCCAGACTACACAGTGCCCTGAGGCAAACTCGACTGCTCTTTTTGTGTGTATCGAGTGCAGAACACAAGACCCAGGATCTGCCGCTAAATGCAACGTTACACTACTGGAACATCTTTCTGCACTTCTCACAGTAACATGTTACAGAGAGACATGCTGGCAGGTCTTTTATACCCCTAACTTTGGGAGTGGTTGCAATATGCAGATTGCAATCACCAGTTTCATAGGCATTTCAGTTAATAATTTAGGCCATGTCCATTCTTATACAGATACTATTAAAAAAGTTAGTTTTTCTTGTCTTTCTTTTAAAACAAAATCCCTGTCCACATCAAAACGCAAAACCACCACACAGTAATGCACTGTCATGGGCTTTAAATTAAATTAGAGTGAGGCCGGGGATAGTTGAAACACTTTCAATCTCTACAATCATATTCATATATGAGTCCTCTGGCAAATGCAGCACATGTTAGAGGGGAAAACTACATTTGATCTAAGAAAATCATATTTTTACTGAAATTATTTTTAGGATAGCAATGCCGGATTTGTAGTGAAATCCATCAAAGTTAAATGATGCCAATTGTGTATCTATGTAATTATTTTTAATGTATGTTGTCAGTGATAATGTTTTAGCTTTTAGCTGTAAGGTGAGCAAATTCATGTCTACAAGAATATGGGGGTGTTGTGACAACAACACTCTTAGTAACACCAATGAATTTTTACCACCAACCCCAAGCAGATTTAAAACTGTATTTATTCACTCATTCATTTTTCTTCAGCTTAGTCTCTGATTTATCAGAGGTTGCCACAGCGGATTGAAACTATTCCAGCATATGTTTTACACAGCGGATGCCCTTCCAGCCGCAATCAAGTGGGGAAAACCCATAAACTTCGCATTCACACACACACTTATACACTACGAACAATTTAATTAAATTCACCTATAACACATCTTTGGACTGTGAAGGAAACTGGAGCACCTGGAGGAAACCCACGCAAACACGGGGAGAACATGCAAACTCCACACAGAAATACCCACCCAGTCAGGACTCGAACCAGCGACCTTCTTGCTGTGAGGCAACCATGCTAACCACTGAGCCATTGTGCCTCCAACTGTATTTATAGGAGTTATTTCATTATTCCTACAGGCCTTTAATGAGAAAGATCTCAAAGCTAAATGTTTATGTTCAGTTGTTGACCTGTCCTCTGCGGGCTCATGAAGCCTTGTTGAAGCTGAGACACATTTGCACATTTTATTCAGCTTTGAAACACAGAGACACACAACAATTTTGCTGAAAACTCAGTGTTGAATAAAAAGCTTTCAAATCCCTGTTTAAAATCATAATTCTTATTTTATACGATTGCTTCTCACCCGGGGGGAAGTCCTGATGTGATGACATCTGACCACATTGTGACTATGGGGTGAAATTCACTCATCCTGTTTGAAACTGAACTGATCCCTTTCTGTTTGTGCTGCAAAAATAACATGTATGCCATTTAATGGCAGACACTTGTAACTAGTTTCAATCAAATTAAGCCACTGGCTTAGAAGATCTTAAAGATAGAGAGAGAAATGTAAAAAAATGTTACAACTATCCCAGGTCTCCTCTTTTGCTGTTATGATTAGCCATGTTCTTACATTATAATCAATATGATTTCTGAAAGTTCCACATTTGTGTTGAATGTGGTGAACAGGGGATTTCATTTTGAATGTTATACTGTGAGCATTATCCTAAGAAATGGCATGAGAAAACCTAAAGTATTATTCATATTTTTCATTCATTTATTCAATGCGCGTACACATGAAGAGATCAGATGCAAAACTCTCTAAATCCATCAGACCTTTTTTTTTGTAAATGAGCATTTTCTATCAGGCTCCTTTGATTAGGTTCAGAAGTTTCATTTCATAAGTAATGATAAGGTTATTAGCTAGTAAATAAAATATATATATTTTTAAAAATGCCGCTTTAGACAGTTCTTTGGTTTTTTTACAAGCTATATTTTCTTTTGCGTTCAAACCAGCTAAATCCACTTGTGGTTTTTTAGCAAAAAAACTCTAAATTCACAATTGGGACAAGACATTGTAATTAGTTGAAAAATAACTTAAGATGTAAATTATTTTACCAAACATAAAGCACATTACACAAACCACCTACAATTAAAAACAAATAAATCTGTCAAGTAAGTGGCGGTTCATTCCGCTGTGATAAACCAGGGAAAAAGCAGAAGGAAAATGAATGAATGAAATCTGTCAAGTAATAACATTAAAATTGACATTAATTAGATATTAACAATCTGTGGTCATTTCTGATATTTGGGATTTAGATTTAATGTAAGTAGATTCAAATTATGTAGTGTAAAAACATTGTGAAACATCAATATCTGTGCATTGTCCATAAATATAAATAGCTTATAAGAGGTATAATATGAAGTAATATAAATAATGTACAGTTTTATACATTATATTTATATAAAAAATAGCTTACATTAGCAAATAAAACACAAGGTCTACTGGACAAAAAGGGGACGTCTCTCAGACAATTTTAGAAGCTGTCATTCACTCATTCTCATCTTAAGGCCTTGATTTCTTTTTCGTGTCTTGTTTATCCTCATAGCATCCATGTGGATTAAATTAAAGGCATCTTAACTTCATCTTTTGTGAAAACGAGTTGTCGTTTAATGTAAAGTAAATCAGACTCATTCAAAGTAGCTTCACTGCGCAAAAGCACAATATGAATGCATGTTCCACTCTCAGAAATGAAGGTAAGAGAGCTGTCACTGGGGTGGTATCTTTTCAAAAGGTACACATTTGTACTTGAAGGGTCCATATTGGTACATCAGAAGTATATATTAGTACCTACAAATTTTAAGAAGAAAACTTTTGTACCTTTTAGGTACCATTATGTACCCTTGAGGTATTAATATGGACCTTTTAGGTACAAATGTGTACCTTTTGAAAAGGTACCACCCCTGTGACAGCTCGCATACCTTTATTTCTGAGAGAGTATACTTTCGACTGTACAGTGTTTTTTTTCCCCCTTATAATGCACAGAGTTTGTAAGGGACGTTTTAATTTGCCATTTACTGACAATCGGACAGGCTCATCAAGTTCATTGAACTCCATCTATTAAAATCTAAATCGAAAGTGGAAAAAAAACTCATAAAAGCCGGCTCATCAGTGTGCTGTTACATTGAAAATATATAATTCGATTCGCGCCTTCTAATTGGTTCTCAGGATTTAGCAGCTTTTGCTGTCAAACTATTATTTCTGAATGCGCCGACGCTGCAATTTAGGTGATTTGAAGCATTTATCTCATTTTTGGCAGAAGTGGCGTTAAGCGGCTTTTGCATCTGAACTCTTCATATACACACACGCACACACAGTAGAAATAAAAAATAGTAAACTACAATTTCCTGAATTTGAGGTCATCACTTAGTTCTACTTTAAGTTATCCTAACAGGAGTACAGGAGCAGTTAAGCATATTTCATGATGTTACAATCACCTACAAATCAACTACAAATTTGACACCCAATGGACTACAAATACTGTCATGCACCTCACACACACCTGTTCTGGTTTTCCCTGATAACACACACACAGTCACAGCTGAAGCTTGTCATTACTGATTTCCAGGACTATAAATACACTTCACTCACTCACACTAGTTGCTGAGTCTTGCTGTTCTACCTGTAGCATTACAAAGCTTTTTAGCTGCCTGTACCTCATGACTGGTTTTGACTACCCTTTTGGATTGTTCTTCTGATACTGTTTGCTCCTGTGATCGACCCTTGCCTGCCTGACCATACTTTGTGTAATATACTTTCTGCAATTGGATTCTCACCTCCGTTGTCAGCATCTGTATGTTACACATGACTTACATATATTCGAAATAGAGTTCTTAAAAAGGAAAATCTTGAAAGGAACACTATTCAAACATAGAGGACTTTTTCAAATACTTCTTTGTTACTCGTGTTAATCTGAATCATTCAAGTTCTCCAAAATGGCAGGTCATCCACAAAAAGCAAACGCACCAGGGAACAGGATAATGTGGAGAATCTCAATAGGCAATCGATTCAACATTTTATTCTAAATACCAACTCAGTCAAAACACAGGCAACCCAATTCAAAATTAAGTTGTTCATTCATTGTCCTTTGGCTTAGTCCCTTTATTCATCAAGGGTCGCCACAGTGGAATGAACTGCCAACTTATCCAGCATATGTTTAACACAGTAAATGCCCTTCCAGCTACAACCCTGTACTGGGAAACATATATACACACTCATTCACACACATACCGTATGGCCAATTTAGTTTATTTAATTTCAATTTAGCACCCGAAGGAAACCCACATGAAGAACATGCAAAGTCTACACAGAAATGCCAGTTGGCCTAGCCGGGGCTCGAACCAGAAACCTTCTTGCTGTGAGGCAACAATGCTAATCACTGAGCCATCGTATCGCCCTTGAGTCATTTAGTCAAATCATTATCACTAAATTTCTGTCCAACAGGGACATACACAGGGCTTTACATTAACACCCGCCAACCCGCCAAATGCGGGTAGATTTCAGCAGTGGCAGGTTAGACAGACTCTCTCACTAGCCACTTCGGCTGGTTGAAGATAATTTTTAAATGATAGTTTTCTTAAAAGCAGGGTTCGACAATAAAGATGGCCTAATATGCGTGCAAATGTCATCTTAGAACCGAGATGCAGCATGACCAACAAAAATTGCGTTCGCGTGAGCAATACAAAAGCAGGTGAATACCAAATGAGAGGATGATCACTCGCGCGCACAGGTGATGTGATGCGCGCGACTGTTTAAAAAGCATGCGCGCTCCTATTTCCTGGCGCGAAGCAACTGTGCCTAGAGAAAACGCAATTGCTGCGATCGGTTCTGTTTGAAATTAACTGGACAAAAAGTGATGCTCATGCACCCACAATCCTGCGGCTTCCAAAAGCTTCGGATGTTTCTAAAATATGTCTTTGTGAGCAGCAGCGGTTGCCAGTTTTGTTAGAACTGTTCTTTGAACAGAACAGATATGGGCCTAATGTTATCCGTGAGTGAGTGATGATTCTTCCATTATCACAAACGATTTGTTTTTCACCTGCTTTCTTTTGCTTACAGTTATTTTTGTTAATATTGTTTAATTATCAGTTTTACAATAACATCGCTTTAATAGGAGATTAACTCCCCATGTATGTGTAATTAACTAGTGATCTGAGAGACCTTTAGCCTGTACAGACTAGGCTAGTGTGCATAGTTTTAGATACATGGCAATAATTATTTTTTTTTATAAAATGTAATAGTTTTTCTAAGAAAGGTTTTGTTGAAAAAAAAGAGCATGTATTATTTAACATTTGTGGCTAAGAAATAATTATTTATTTATTTTTGGTTTGGTCAGAGATAAATTTGGTAAATCCTTAGTGTTGAGCCCTGATAAGTCCTGTGAAATAAAAATGAATTTCAATAAGACACTGTAAAACTACAGGCCATTGCTCATGCACATTGAGCAAGTTCATACACACAAAAAAAGTTAAATGAATGAGGAGGCATTTGGACATAACGCAATGCCTAAAATCAAGTAATTTTAGCATGCCAAAGTCAAATTTATGCATATAAAATATATTTTCCCAACAACAAAATTGTGGCTAGTGAAAATAGCGAGTGGCTAGTAATGTTGGAAAACAACTAGCGACAGTGGCTGGTGATCAAAAAGTTAATGTCAAGCCCTAGACATACAGTCAATCATAGCAGATAGACAGTCCAAATGCTAACAATTTTTGATTTACAAAAGCTAACTTGTTACAACTTGCTTGTCATATTTCAGTTGTAAGATTTGAGATATCACAGATACTTTGATGTCTTTGAAAATACAAGCATGGGCTGGCTCCAAATCCCACCAGGTGGGAATGCGGGAAAGTTCACTACTCTCATTTTCTTCATTTACATTTGAAGCATCTCCCGCAACCTCTGTTCACCCACCCTCCTCTTCATCTTACACAAAATGATCATTTTAAAGTATGACTGTTCTATATCAATCCAAGTGACTTTATCTATCATGTTTGATATCATTTGAAATGTCTCAGTGCAACTGTTACAATAGTCTCATTTCCTCAGAAATAGACATAGTCAAGATAATAGATATATAACTTCTGATATCTTTTGAACCACTGCTAAGGGTGTGCCTTTACCTAGGGGGCTTCTATTCAAATGACCATTTGTTCCTTATAGGCAGTAGGTTTTCCGATCTAACATGCCACTAAATGCAAATGCCTTTTGTTGTTCCATACACACACCCCTTCTTAAAGGAGATTTCTGGTTTGACTATTTAAGGAAAAGCATTAATAAACTTGGCGCGTTTCTGTAACCAGATCAGCCTGTAGTGTGGAGCTCTCATGCTCTAAAATACTATGTATATTTTGAAGTCAGGTATGCATGTTTTGATTTTAGATCTATCTTTGAGAATTAGATATCTTGTATTGATTGTTTATGAATTGACTGAATAATTGTCATAATACATATTTACCTGACTATTAAATTGTTATGTAACTCTGTACTTCATTTTAGTAGATTACGCTGTTTCCGCACTTCCTGCGTCAGGTCAGTAGATGGACTAAAGTCCAGTTGAGATGGAGCATTGGGCACACTAACTGTATTTTAGGGATTCAACTGACTCTTGATATTGATTCAAGTGGAAAAGGAGTTATTTCCGTCTAGAGCAACAAGGTGTTGCACGACTAACCTAGATAGGGTGCCTGACCCTTGTTTGAAAGTAATGTTATTCTAAATTAAGTGTACATGGGAAACCATGGGCTTGGATAAACCAAAATTATTATACAGAACAGTAGTCGGTTACATTTATAATAATGGCCTTGACCTCTGATTAGAAATGATATTGTCTTTACTCAAGGGTGTATATACCTTAGAATGAGCAAGCACAGGAGCAGCCATCTAAAAGTATTAGTCAATTAGTCAATTACCTCAAGACTGACGAGCATGTGACCATGAGGCATGCCATCGGCCGAGGCGATTCCTCTGAGCGACATGAGCACCAGAATGAACAAATCTAATAGTTACGTGTGAAGACAAAAGGTTTAAACATTTATCAAATTATATATTAAAATAACATCTTAATGTTTTATGATTGGAGTCAGATAAAACGAAAGATAAATATATTAATATTCTAAACCACCTCATATTAAAATTGGAGTCAGATATGAGTTAAAGTTAAACTGAAACAACATTGTGCACTGGAAAGGCTGACCATGCAGTGAACCTTCTTCCACCAGTGGACACCTTCATTGGGCCAACTGGGTGAACCTTACACAGTCGTAGAATAAAATAATAATAATAATGATGTCATATCTACATTTTTTGAATGCGATTTCATTGTAGATAGTATGTGTGTAGCATAGGGGAGTCATTGGTACTTTATACCAGCAGTTCACAATGTTAACAAAATGAAACTGCTGACAGTAATTAACCTCCATTATATCCAGGAAGCACATAATCATGTGGTCAATGACCATAGACATAGAAGAAAAAAATCCTCAATTGGAACATTAGCTTTTTATTTCTGTCATGCTGTTTAAGCATTAAGCAGAAACGAATGGATAAGAAATATCATGCTAATTAACTAAACATTGACTACGTTTACATGGACATCAGTAATCAAATTATTTGTCTTAATCTGAATAAGCCAATAATATGATTACTGTGTTTACATGAGGAATGTTCCGTTCATGATCCCGTTACATGTTATAGCACATAATTCGATTAATGTCATTGCGTCACCAGGCTATTCAATGTTTTCTATTAAGTTTTGTGTAATTTCGGGTTTTCATTTTTAATTTGTTGACTTCAACTGCAGTTTGGCACTTTCACTTTCATTTAGGAACATTTTATGCATGCCCCCCATTACAAACAAGATATTGGAACAGAGTATCTGCAGGAAGAGTGTTGTTTTAATGAAATTTGATACCGCATGCCGTTTGTGAAAAAACCTCGGCATTTTGTGATGCAGGTGACTGTGGTCCTTCACTGACAATGTAGGTGCAGAGAATAGTGTCAAACAGCCATCTGTGTATAGACTATCCTTTCACAAAATGCGGCGAAAATCCATACACAATGGTAATAGTTTAATTAAGGTGTTTACATGTCTGTACTGCACTTCAATAATGTGACTAAAATCGGCATACTCCACATGTCTTAATCTGGTTTCTATTTAGTTTGATTATGAACATAATCAGATTAAATTATTCAAAAATCGCGGTTTACATGATAGACTCTTAATCAGAGCATTGTCTTAATCGCATTAAAATCGTATTACTGGTGTCCATATAAACGTACTCATTGTGTGCAAACAATAAATGGTATGATGTTAATGGTATGGTGACAACAGATCAATGTTATGCTAGTTCTGTTTATAATTTTGAAAATGTGACTACAGATTGGACAAAGCGATGTTAGAAATTAAAAAAACTATAGATAAAATTTGACAGAAACCTACTCTGCAGTGGCTGAAGAAGAAAGATTTAAAATGGTGGACTAACTTTTGCTGAGGAGCATGTGGTGTGAACAGAAGATAACTGGTCCAAAGTTCATTTTAGTGATGAAATCAAGTTTAATTTAAGAATATGTTTGTCATCAAATTGAGGAAAACTGAAACCAACGTGTGTAAAAAAAGTTGATGAAATGTGGAGGAGGAAGTGTCATGGTTTGGGAAATTTTCTTCAGCAGCAAGTCCAAAATATTACATCATAGCAGTGTGAGATACTATTAAAGTTCTTTGTACGCATCTGTGCTTGCATTTTTACATAATTACATAATTTCTGGGAAAAAAATCATTTTAATTTTCACATGTACATACTACAAAAAAAAAAAGTAACTAGTAACTATAATCAAGGGTCATAAAAATTTTACAGCAAAGAATCTGTCAAAACTTAGTTAACTTTGTTTAAAATTTAGTCAGGCTGTCTGTCTGTTCGTTTCTGGTGGCCACTCTGTCAGGCATGTGTCTTGTGACCGGCTCTAAAATTCAATTACCCGCTCCTATTTTTTTAAATACTTATTTTTTTGCCATATTTAGTGAAATACAGCTCAGAACTATAATAATTAAAATAGGCTCAATAATGTTTTGGTAAAATAATGGTATTTTATCCCTACTGAAATACTTTTACATGCATCACAAACCAAAATGAAAGTCACCAATTATTCTTTCTTCCTCAGGCCTTCAGTTACTCACTTACCAAAATTGACGTTGTATTCGCCCCCTCGCTCACGGTACATCTGGTAAACAAAGAAGCAGGAAACAGGTTTGAGCAAGAGGCTCAGGATGGCCATGCCTCCACTAAAGCGGAACAGGTCCCGTGTGGATCTCTCGTACAGGAGTTCAGCTGCTGCATAGTAGATCCCGAAATGAACAATATCAGTCAAGATGGTCACTGCCAGTCCGATCAAGAACTGAATTGAAGAGAGCAAAGACCAAACATTGATATGGCAAATAAATTACACACACACACGCACACGCACACGCACACGCACACGCACACACACACACACAAAAAACATTTACCTTTCCTGAAAAACTCAATAAACAGTTGTTAACAAAAAAAAAACATTTACCTTCAAGCTTGAAGATACTACATACAGTAACAGTAGTCATCAACTGTTAAACCTTACACTAAATGTTTACTCTAATTTCTTGCTACAGTATACATACTATCCAGCTGTTCTATTCCTTAAAGCATAATAGGCTAAGCACCATGCATTAAAGAATTGCATTAAGGAAATACACTCACTGGCAACTTTATTAGGTACACCTTACTAGTACTGCGATGGACCCCTTTTGCCTTCAGAACTGCCTTAATCCTTTGTGGCATAGATTCAACAAGGTACTGGAAACATTCGTCAGAGATTTTGGTCCATATTGACATGATGGCATCACGCAGTTGCTGCAGATTTGGCTGCACATCCATGATGAGGATCTTCTGTTCCACCACATCCCAAATGTGCTCTTTTGGATTGAGCTCTGGTGACTGAGGAGGCCATTTGAGTATAGTGAACTCATTTTCATGACCAGTCTAAGATGATTCACGCTTTATGACATGGTGCTTTATCCAGCTGGAAGCAGCCATCAGAAGATGGATACAAGATGGGCACACTGTGGTCATAAAGGGATGGTCATGGTCAGCAACAATACTCAGGTAGGCTGGGGCATTGACACGATGCTCAATCGGTACTAATGGGCTCGAAAATGTGCTAAGGAAATATCCCCCACACCATTACCACCACCACCAGCCTGAACCGTTAATACAAGGCAGGATGGATTCATGCTTTCATGTTGTTGACACCAAATTCTGACCCTATCATCCGAATGTCGCAGCAGAAATCGAGACTCAGACCAGGCAATGTTTTTCCAATCTTCCATTGTACAATTTTGGTGAGCCTGTGTAAATTGTAGCCTCAGTTTTCTGTTCTTAGCTTACAGGAGTGGAACCAGCCCACCTGCCTCAAGATTTGAGGTGTTGTGCATTCAGAGATGTTTTTCTGCATACCGCATTTGAAACGAGTGGTTAATTGAGTTACTGTTGCCTTTCTATCAGCTCAAACCAGTCTGGCCATTCTCTTGTGACTGCTGGCATCAAGGCATTTGTGCCCACATAACTGCCACTCCCTGAATATTTTCTGTTTTTAAGATTATTCTCTGTAAACGCTAGAGATGGTTGTGCGTGAAAATCTCAGTAGATCAGCAGTTTCTGAAATACTCAGACCAGCCCATCTGGCACCACCAAACATGCCACGTTCAAAGTCATTTAAATTACATTTCTACTCCCTTCTGATGCTCATTTTGAACTGCAGCAGATCATACTGGCCATGTCTACATGCCTAAATGCATTAAGTTGCTGCCATGTGCCAAATTTGCATTAACAAGTAGTTGTACAGGTGTACATAATAAAGTGACCGATGAGTGTATAGTCAAAAGTCTAGTTATGGATTTCTCATCGCGCATCAATAAAGAACAAATCAATTGTCTAAAAAGACTTATGCATAAAAAAACACTTACCAATAAAACAGCATCTATGGAGTCTCTCTGTGCTATGGCCCACACTCCCACTGCAAGAACACTAAAGTTCCCCAACACATAAGAAGCTGGAAGCCAGGAAAGTAAGCATGCCCTGTGTAAGCACATATTCAAACTGTTAAAACAAACATTGTACTTAGCACTCTCTTTTAACTCAATTTGGTATAGTTTTTTTTGGTAAAAATACCCAATAATGTGGTTAAAAGTACGCCAATAAATGGCTTCAGATCAAAACAAACATATTTATACATTTTCCTACATACTCCAGATGCTTTAATCAAACCACAATAAGAGAGGACGTTTAATTACTAAAATATTTGACATGCTGATGTTTTTTTTTTTTTTAAAGGTGCTGTATGTAAGTTTTTGACTCTTCTAAAGCATAAAAATACCATTATATGTGTGCAGATCTTTAAGAAACATCCTAAGTGAACATACTTGTTTAACTGAAAAACAATGCTGAAGTCAGATATTCTGCTTTGAAAATGTTTTTTCCGTGCCGGAACGCTGTCTTTGTTTAGGTAAATTTAACCTGCACAATGCCAGTTTAGCCAATTATAATTCAGCACCCTGGGTTGCCTTGTTGGAAAACAACATATTTCATTCATTCATTCAGAAAGGCTCTGAAACCATGCGTCCGTGACCAAAATGGACAGTATCAGTTGTCATGAGACAGATTTAGTTCCACATGAGGTTATTAATTAGCAAATTATATAAATATTATAAACGTAAACATTAGGTGAGCAGGTTACATTGTAACCGCGTGTCCTAACGACACGATTTGTGACGAGATACGCAGTGATGAGCAATTTGGCTGTTTGCACTAGACGAAACACAACTGAAATGTAAATACAGCCTTTCAGAAGCACAGAATATGCACTCATTCATTAAATGGTAAGGTTTAGAATCTATTTAATACATGTTAACCCCTTTTTAACATCATTACATGTAGATGCTGAATCACTCATATGTGTTTAGTTCTAAAGTTCAATTTCAAACAATTTATTGTATTTTTAAGATCTGAGGTGAACTATCTGCTGCTGCTTTTAGTAAATGCCAATAAATGTCATGTAAAATGGCATTCAAACTCACATTATTAGCATTTAGCACTGAATAAAACACACAAGGTTTACCTGAGGTGATCTGTCAAAGGTTTCTGTTGTTCAGTTTGAGAAATAGAAGCCGTTTCTAATATATCAATTCGAGGTGTTGGTTAGAATCAAAAATTCTTTTAATATGGAAAATATTCTTTCTATTGCGTGTTGTGGCTTTTATTTAGAACACAGTTCAAATCTCTCGCTCCTGTACTCAAACTGGCAACCCGCATCTGCGTTTGTTTTGATCCAGGAGTGCAATACCCAGTTCAACCTCTGGGTGTCAAATTTACATACTGCACCTTTAATCCACAGCTCTATGCAAACAACTGTGCACATAAAATACACACAGCCCAACCCAGCCTGACATATTAACTGTTATTATGAGCCCAAGCCTGATTTAAACCAGAGTATTTTTTAATATGTGGGCCATTATAACATATGTTCTCCACTAAAATTCTGAGTTGTTTAACCTACAGAAATTAGATTTATTTTAATGAATAATGCAACAAGGACGATGCATGTAAACTGCATTGTTTGTTTATTCAGAATGGATTGTGACATAAAGAAGACATTGAAGGCTGACTATGATCCTTCGTGGAAGTCCCCCCAAAACCACAAATTGCAATTGCAATAAATAATAACCACTTTATTGATCCAGAGATAAAAAATTTTTTTTTTGCTCAACATACTCGCTTTACACGCGCTGCTTCATCCCTCGTGTGCCAGTGGAGGAGATGCTATTGCAGGAGAGCGTTGCTGCGCATGATATGCGTTGCGAATTGCGCAACTTTGTAGACCCACACGTGTTGCTTAGGTCAACTTTGCTAAAATATTTGCATATTTCTAACTATGGCATAGCTTTTCACCTAATTAGGCTAATTAAGTACTGATTAACCCCCCACCCACAAATGCTTAATCATGGCCTGGACAGGCCTGGCCCGAAGATAGTAGGGTCGGGTCAATTCTGGGCTCAGGCTCAGGCAGAAGAGTCTATTATAGACCATCTTTTTCTGAGACTTCTTTTTTGATATTTTCACAGAGACAACATTAGTTCTGTTTTGAATCTGCCGGCAAGTTGATGCATAGGCATTTGTAGCTCCACCCTCTTTTAAATAAGGGGACAGGGAGCACAATCTCATTTGAATTTAAAGCGACTGTCAAAAATCTAAAAGAGGCAGTTTTAAAGAGTTATAAAAAATTATTTGTTGGCTATTTTGAGCTAAAAAAGTCTCATACTCCAGGGACATCAGAGACTTACTTTGCATCTTGTAAAAAGGGGCATAACAGGTCCCCTTAAAATACATGTAGAAAAATTTACTAATTTGAAACAGGTGTGAGGAATTAATCAACAACCAAAAAGTCTAGGAAACTAGGGCAAATTAAAATAGGACACTCAAAACAACCAGAAACTAGACAACTAAAACCTAATCAATTAAAAATTATACCTCATTAAAAATTAATACCTCAATTAAAAATATCGTAAATTAATTAACATGAATTTATTATTATTATTAAGATTGATGCAGTCAACAACTCGAGCTCATAATACTGTTTGTCAGTCTTTAGCTTGTTTTTTTTTTGCACACTCTGCAACCATTTCAGTGCCATGCAGCCATTTTTCTCATTCCTAATGCTTTATTTCACACATTCACTTTGTTCGTGCCAATCATCTCTCATGTGGATCTTGCAGTCTATTTGCTTACTTGCATTTGTCGTGTTGCCCCCACGTGCGGACTGTTTTTTCTTACATCATTTCATATGTGCGTGTTTGGTTTTTCATGCCTACTTCCTCATCTCCCACGCATACTCCAACTGTTGTAAACTCATCAGACACCAGTGATAAGTTAGAATCCACCTCAAACCACAGTCAGTCATATGCTGCGTCCCAATTCGCATACTATCCGTCGTAAATAGTATTTGAAAATAGAATTAGTACTTCCCAAATCATAGTATGTCGAAAAGAGTATGGCAAAGGTTCCTGGATGGTTTACTATTTCCGGTCAAAATGTTAAGTGTAAAACCATCCATACTCTAACCGCTGATATTGCCCACAGTGCATTGCGCGTTGGTGAAATCGATTAGAACTACAAACACGGGTGAAAAATGTAAACAAACTACAAACATGATGGACGCGCGAGACTGTCAAGTAGAGAGGCTTCGGTAAAGATGTTTGTATGACTGTTAATTAATATCTTGCCTACTGGAAAACATTTAAACCACGTTTTCTGTGTTATATTTCATCTGCAACAACAATACTGAACTTATAAAAAATATGTGTTTGGACATTAACATCTGAATGCATAATTACCCAAACACCTGAGGAGATTTCTCTGCATGAAAGACTCGTGAATGGCAGATTAACCTGCTGCTGCTTCTTCAATAAGGTAGGAAATTAAATATGAAAGAAATGTGGACGATGTGTGCAGGATTGACAGTGCTCATAACTAAGCACCATAACGATCTGTTAATGAGGAAGTAGTGTGTCCCAAAGCTTGCATACTCTTCTGTTACACACTCAAAAGTATATATTTTTCCTTCACAAAAAAGTACATACTTTTAGGGCGTAGTATAAGTATGCGAATTGGGACGCAGCAATAGTTTCTTGTGTTAGTCTCACATGCACTGCCTGTCACATGATCTCTTTTTTTGTCATCATTTAACAGCAGGCTTTATGTGCCATAAATGTAGTGAGACTGCCAGAGAAGATCTCAGAATTAGAGACACACAGTGTTATGACTTTTGAGAAACCAGCCACCATAGTCTATTGTGGGCTGGGAGAGCCTGACATCAATTAAATCTAAATCTATGTTTTGTGAGGTTGTTGTCCACGTCAGCACTATTGATGTCTGACTACACCATTTGGAGACCATTAAAAATAACATCAAAAATGTGTGTGATCTTGCAAAGATGTAAATAATATGCTCTGGTCCCCTGTTGCACCTGGATTAAACTAGATATGGACAAACTCAGTCCTGGAGGGCCAGTGTCCAGCAGAGTTCAGCTCTTACCCTAATCAAGCACAACTGCCTATAGACAAAATCCCTTTAAGGCAAATCATTTCACTCAGTGCCCATTTTTGAAACACCTCTCGGACAGTATGCCTGGGCATTCTGTTAGAATAGGGAAACATCAAATTCTCCAAAATTGCATCTTAGGAATCACCAATAAAATTAAACAACTGTCCTTGAATCACACAAAATCTGCAGAAACTTACGGCTGGTCCGACCCCCTCTACTAGAGAATCACCAGTCTATAGCAATCGCTGATTGGCTCCTGTACTAGAAGGCGGGGCTTCATTCGCCATGTTGACTGTTACACTTTTCTCCATTTAAAACTATACGAGTGACATGTCTTGTGTATTGTCTAGTGTTTGCTATAGAGATCTTTAGTGATCTTGAAGATGCAGATTAGCATGTTTAGGTGTGCTTGATTAGTGTTGGAGGAAAACTCTGCTGGACACTCGACCAAGTTTGTCCATCCCTGGATTAAATCATGTTAATGCACACCCACACCTACTGGTGCACCTATGTCATTAACATGCATGTGTGTTCTTGCTATGGGTTTCAGTTGAATGCAAAAAGCTGTGTGTCGTTTTTTTAATATCAGTTCACAAAGCCCAAGATTAACCAGGTCCTCGGAGCCACCCAGCTGTCCCTCACCAGGAAAAAACATCAAAATGGGTCACCTAAATGGACATCCATACCTTCATCGTAATCTATGAAGAACGTTTATGTGTAGTGGAGGCCAGCTAGTGAAGTGCTGTGCAGGCAAACCTCGCTCCTCTGACCTCTAAAGGTGCTCTAGCGACAGATGCTAGAGGCCATGGTCTTTAGCCTCTTTGTTAGAGCAACCGACTCCCATGCGGAGAGTCCTCGGTTTAATCCCAGCTTGGAGTGGGTTGGGCAGTGTAGGACTGGCGGTGATTACATTGGTAACGTGACCCGGATGGAAGTGAGGTTTAGGTGGGTAAGTGTAGCTAAGGCCAGCTAGTGAAGTGCTGTGCAGGCAAACCTCACTCCTCTGACCTCTAAAAGTTCTCTAGCGACAGACGCTAGAGGTCATGGTCTTTAGCATCCTTAATAGAGCAACCGACTCCCATGCAGAGAGTCGCCGGTTCGATCCCAGCTCGCAGTGGGTTGGGTAGTGTAGGACTGGCGGTGGTTACATTGGTGCCATGACCTGGATGGGAGTGAGGTTTAAGGGGTTAATCTAGCGGAGGCCAGCTAGTGAAGTGCTGTGCAGGTAAACCTCACTCCTCTTACCTCTAAAGGTGCTCTAGGGACAGACACTAGAGGCCATGGTCCTTAGCCTCCTTGTTAGAGCAACTAACTCCCATGTGAAGAGTCGCTGGTTTGATCCAAGCTCAGAGAAGGTTGGGTAGTGTAGGATTGATGGGGTTACATTGGTGCCGTGACCTGGATGGGAGTGAGGTTTAGTGGGTAAGTCTAGTGTAGGCCAGCTAGTGAAGTGCTCTGACCTATAAAGGTGCTCTAGCGACAGACGCTAGAGGCCATAGTTACTAGCCTCCTTGTTAGAGCAACCGACTCAATGCAAGATGAACAAGGTTCCGAAGGTTTGACCCTAAATCTGTGTTTGTCATTTTCAGTAGACAAATACAAACATACCCACACAATTATAGCTGCATAACGTATCCAATCAGCTGTTTAATAGACAGAAAATTATTAAAGAGAAAAAGGAATAAAGTGAGTATATGTCAAACTTGGAAAAAAAAATAATATACAAAATATAAATATTTTTAAGGGTGAACTATTTAGATTCACATAAAAATACACATCTGATCCAAATTGTATGCAGTTGGCATTAACACAAGCAAAATGAAAAAAAAAAAAAAAAAAAGGTTGTCCTTACGGTTGCAATAAGGCACTGACCCCTCACAAACAGATAAGCAACAACTTGATATCAGGTAAAACAGATCAAACAGGTCAATTAACTGACCTCAGACCAACTGAGGTGACATTAAAAGTGCAGTTTCTAAAACAAAACCCAAAATTCACAGGAACTGTGGGATGTAATTTGTTCAATATACTGTAAAATGGCTAAAATAAAAACAAAACAAAACTGTTTCTTTGTGCCTGAAGTTGGCTGACTCGATGCAACACATAGTGCTCAGCATAAATGATTAAATCCTCTTTTGATAATGAATATTTTATCCATTTCTCAGTCAATGGGCTCTATGCATAGCTAGAGATTTTATGCCGACGATAAACTTCCGGTGAAAGCTTAATGTGACTATTTTCAATTTCACAAGGTTTTTACAGCATCAATGTTGTAATGTAATTATAATACATTCAGGTAAATAGGCTTAAGCATTCATTTAGCTGTTCAAGCGTAAAATGAGATGAAAGACCATTGTAACCACTAGCTCTGTCAGTAGCAACAGGCTAGCGCAGAAATTCCATTGAAAATACTGGGGTAAAATAAACTGTCATATTTTAAAGACACAGCCGGGTAAAATGTAATTTAATGCAGTGCTTCTTGTCCGATCTGAGACCCTCTTCATATTGTACTGTATATCTAAGCGGAAGTGAAGATCGCTGATTTAAAAAAAAAATCAGATCTTAAACATGGCAATTTTGTAATAGAAACACAGTTCAATGGAAGCCCTTGGGCTAACTGCTGAAAATTTAAATCCGTGTGCATATAACCCATATAGCCAATATATTTCGGTACATTTAAAGTAATAATTTTATTAAACAGCTATATCCATTAAAATAAGAGGTTGGTCACCTAATGTCTTTGGGAATAGAAAGCAAACACATTTAAATTCAAACATTGAAAAAAAAGCACACAAATTCCAACTAAATTGTTGCTTTTCAATGTTTCTTTTTGAATTTTCCTGTTTATTAGAATTGTACGCAATATTTTCCCCAACATATTAAATTGGGGTGTTCAATTTCATTGACTCTTAGAAGTTTTTAATTTTTATTAGATTAGTTCCAGTTTAGCTTTAGTACTGACTATGCACAAATGTATAATTGTAAAGCATCCTACAGAACATATTAATTTAAATGAGAGATCTGTGAGGGGCGTACTCATTTATGCTATCAAACAATGGCTATGGAACTAAATATTTCTTCAGTAATTTAAACTGAAGTGTAAACATGTATTTAGAAGTAATTCAGTTTAAAGAAAAAATATTAATTCTGCTATTTTTTGAACAGATGATTATACTCGATTGATTTCCTTTCTATAAAAATACACACAGAATTGATGAAATCTCTTAATACTTTGACTTTTAATTGAATGTGTAATGCTTCCACTATATTTGTACATTAATATGTAAATGTGGGATATTTGAAAATATTTGCACTTTAGTCACTGTTTTCAATGTACTACTAATTTTTAGGAAAAACAACTATATGTTTAGGTGTTTAAGATAAATTTAGAAAGCTTTAGTTTTCAGTTTAAAGAAGAAATATTTCTGATGAATAGAAAACTAGATGATAAACATTCACCAAAGGTGAAATTCCTCAGGTTAGTGATAAAAAAAGGAAAATATGTGCCATAACTCTCACCAAACTGTCAGTATCCAGTGAACCAACACAATGGCCTGCAGAGAGAACACACATAGTGCAGTTTAAAGTAAAGTGCAGTAAATGCACACATACAGTATATCATTTTCTAGAGACATGCGTTTTGCTGCACCTATGATATGGGGTATTTATAAAATAGAAAATGTGTTACGGTCAGCATGTTTTTGAACAAATTCTGTTTTAAATCAAGAGAAATAGCAAGAATTTTCTTGTGCTTCCATTCAGAATGTTACTGTTTTCTCACTGCACCCTCACAACAACAACAATCACAAAAGGTAATGTAAAAGCTCGCTTTCAGTCATATCAATAGCAGTTATTACTTATAAACTCTTTAGGAAAATGATCTTTAAACCTTCCATCTGGTTTTATAAAATGTAGTCTCATTTTTAATGAAACCACAATAACACAACTTTATCTTTTAACTTTTATTGGATAATTTAGCAATTAAATTAATTCTCTGATAATGAATAACATCAATGTACTCACTAAAACACATATATGACTGAAAATAAATTACCTTGAGATTTATAGCAGGTATTTCCATATTTTCACTGTGTGTTTGGAATTAAATGTTCCTCTGTAGTTTTCAGTATTTCACAAAGGAAGCATGAAACACTTTCATTATAACTGTGTGTAGAAATGTGTGCAGTTCTGAAGTGACTGCAAACACAAACCATGTGACTCCAGCCTGACAAGTGTCATGTGACTACACCTCCCACCTCTGCTCATTACTCCATCAGAGCATATGAGCACAACTGAAAAACCTGGAACAGAGTGTTATTTTAACATTTAAAAAAGCTATTTCCTACAACAACATACAGCAGCAAGCCATCTGTATGCCTACATTTTTTAGTCCTAATGATACTGGAATATAATAGCAAAAAACCCATAGATTGGCTAGTGCAACAGTACCATTTTTTTTACAGAAGCTTATTTTTATTATTGGTTCCAAGTTTATAATTTGTTAACACAGAAATATATTTCCAAGAAAGTTATTTTCACAAAGAAGACAAAAAACTATGCTATTTTGAGATAAATGAGATATTTTGTATTTTAATATATTAAGACTGCAAAGCTACTTTTGGATGTTTAATAAAACAAGTTTCTTGCTACGGTAATGAATTTGCCAGCTAATATGAGTTTGCAATATAACCTAGTTTAGATTTTATTAATTTTTGCACATTACCTTAATCTAGCTGTTCTCTTCTCTTCCACTGTTTTCTTTATATTTCTTCTTTTCTCTGCACCAGAGTGATAAATCCATTTTGTGACATTATTGAGTGTTCTGCAGCAGTGACACTGTTTCTTTAGCTATATCAGTCAGTAATACTCTAGCTGTGCGTGCATCTTCTTAGAACAATATTCATTTTCTTCTCGGCTTAGTCCCTTTATTAATCAGGGGTCACCACAGCAGAATGAACTGCCAACTTATCCAGCATATGTTTTACGCAGCGGATGCCCATCACTGGGAAACACCCATACCCATACAAGTCAATAAATAAATAAACGTCACATATTACATTATTTTTTTATTATGCTTAAATATTTAAATATTTCAAATGTAAACGTATGCATTAACTTGAGCAGCTATGTTTTTCGACGCTGTCTGTCTCACTGATGCAGTGCTGTTGCTTTTTTAAATATATGGTCATATTTGCTATAACTTTGCATGAGCACATCAATTTCAGCTGGAGAAAAAAATGCTGATCTCTTTTTTTCAGATCTGGCTATGGTGGAGAGTTGATTGTCCTAACTCAGATTAGCTATTCTGAAACGGAAAACTCTGAGTTTTTAATCTCTCAGTAAGTCAACTCAGAGTTCAAGTTTAAACTCCGAGTTGGTTAAACATCCTTACTGAAACAGGCCCCTGGTGTTAAAATATGTCTCTTTTCTTCACTTTGAAGCACTTTCAACTATTTTTCTGATAAGAGTGGGTATGTGGGAAGGTGTTGGATTTCTTTTCTCCTATCTTATTTAATTTACAAAAAATTTAATCTTTAAAAAGTACCACAGCAATTAAATCATTTTATAAAAGGGTTACTTTTTGCCTTGACTAATAAAATGATAAAAACAATTATTTATTTTCTTTCTGATAAACTATTATTAGGCATAGTCACTTTGATCTATTTTAGTTTTAACATTTATATATGATGTTTGTTAATAGCATTTGTTAAACAAATATTTTAGAACATCGAGAGTAATTCAATTAGGTGAGTAAAAAACCTTATGCAAAGAATACGAGGAAATGATTACACGAAAATACTGATCATTCAAAACATGCAGCAATCTCACCTTTCTGAGAGTTGCTTTGAATAGAATAAAATCTTTAAAAGGACATTAAAGGCACATGAAATAAAAAAAATCTTACGAAAAATACTAATTCATGGCTTTGCATGAGATCTGCTGCATGTTTGAAGAGAATAAAACAGCCATGTTTCCGTTAAAGCCAACAGATTCAACCACATTTGCAATCGTACTGTTAGATCGAACTTTTACTATTTACCTGATCATCCTTTGACAATCTACATTGCATAAAGTTGCTATAAAGGTAAAGGTAACTTTATTTATGTGAAAACATGCATTAACATCTTCAGTATTATTAAGGTCCTAATACATGGCATGATAAGTGTGCTATAAGTATTACCAATATAATGTCTACTTTATCACTGCAAAATATAATTTTTTACTGTTTGAATCAAATGTTATATTACTTAACCAACTATAAAACTGTAACTTCTCTCAGAATCAGGAAAATCCTGATTGAAACATGTATCTCAATCCACCTAAAAAGTTGAGTCATATATACTCACCGGCCACTTTATTAGGTACACCTGTCCAACTGCTCTTTAAATTTCTAATCAGCCAATCACATGACAGCAATTCAGTGCATTTAGGCATGTAGACATGGTCAAGACGATTGGCTGCAGTTCAAACTGAAGATCAAAATGGGGAAGACAGGTGATTTAAGTGACTTTGAACGTGGCATGGTTGTTGGTGCCAGACGGACTGGTCTGAGTATTTCAGAAACTGCTGATCAACTGAGATTTTCACACCCAACCATCTCTAGGGTTTACAGAGAATGGTCCGAAAAGGAGAAAATATCCAGTGAGGGGCAGTTCTGTGAGCGCAAATGCCTTGTTGATGCCAAAGGTCAGAGGAGAATGGCCAGCCTGTTTCCACCTGATAGAAAGGCAACAGTAACTTAATTAACCACTCGTTACAACCGAGGTGTGCAGAAGAGCATCTCTGAATGCACAACACGTCCAACCTTGAGATGGATGGGCCACAGCAGCAGATGACCACACTAGTTGCCACTCCTGTCAGCTAAGAACAGAAAACTGAGGCTACAATTCGCACAGGCTCACCAAAATTGGACAATAGAAGATTGGAAAAACATTGCCTGGTCTGATGAGTCTTGATTTCTGCTGCAACATTTGCATGGTAGGGTCAAAATTTGGCATCAGCAAAATGAAAGCATCGATCCATCTTGCCTTGTATCAGCGGTTCAGGCTGGTGGTGGTGTAGTGGTGTGGAGGATATTTTCTTGACACACTTTGGGCTCATTAGTACCAATTGAGCATCGTATCAATGCCACAGCCTACTTGAGTATTATTGCTGACCATGTCCATCCCTTTATGACCACAGTGTACCCATCTACTGATGGCTACTTCCAGCAGGATAGCGTGTCATGTCATAAAGAGCGAATCATCTCAGACTGGTTTCTTGAACATAACAATGAGTTCACTGTACTCAAATGGCCTCCACAGTCACCAGAGCTCAATCCAAAGGGCACCTCTGGGATGTGGTGGAATGGGAGATTAGCATCATGGATGTGCAGCCAAATCTGTAGCAACTGCGTAATGCTATCATGTCCATATGGACCAAAATGTCTGAGGAATATTTCAAATATCTTGTTGAATCTATGCCACAAAGGATTAAGGCAGTTCTGAAGGCAAAAGGGGGTCCAACCCGGTACTAGTAAGGTGTACCTAATAAAGTGGCCGGAAGCTGTATATTGAAGGGTTTCTTCAGGTCAAAACTATAACTGGGTTATATGATAGAATAATCTTTTCAGCTTAGTCCCTTTATTAATCTGGGGTCGCCACAGCTGAGTGAACCGCCAACTTATCCAGCACATGCGTATGCCCTTCCAGCTGCAACCCATCTCTGTGAAACATCTATGCATACCCATACACTATGGACAATTTAGCCTACCCAATTCACCTGTACTGCATGTCTTTGGACTGTAGGGGAAACCGGAGCACCCGGAGGAAACCCATGTGAACGCAGGGAGAACATGCAAACTCCACACAGAAACGCCAACTGACCCAGGCGAGGCTCGAACCAGAGACTTTCTTGCTGTAAGGGGACAGCACTACCTACTGCGCCACTGCGTTACCCCATATAGAACATTATATTGTATTTTTAAAATCTGTTAATAAATTACATTTGGTTTAAAGGTTTACAATATCATTCAAAGTGTTAACAGATGAAGGGTGTTTCACACAGGTTTGGCTAAAGCAGAATCTAATAAAGCAACTTTGGGACCTTCCAAAATACTATTCAGAAATACATTTAGAAAACATCTTGTACCAGTAAAGGATTTTTTTTATTCTACAGAATTTGAGTGTGATTACATGAAGTTTGTTCTCATTAATGAATATTCATTTTATATTCATAATTTTTTCTTCATACTGGTACATGAGTGTGGCATATGTTATAATTTTTTTTTTGTGTGTTGACTAATATCAGAGTAAACCAATAGAAATGTGTATAAAACATCTGTGGCAGAGCTGCAGTCTGGACATTGGAGGCTTGAGAACAATGGGCGTCCATCGTGGAGAAGGTGCACATCCAAGTTGGTCACCGGGTGGGTGTTTCTCAGATATGAGAAAGATTAACTGCCTAGTTAATTTTGATATTCTAGGAAAATCAATTTCGCCTGCAGCTGGTGTGTGGTTAGCACATTGGTATTATTGTCCTGTGGCTGCAGTCACATCATCCAGGTAGATGCTGCACACTGGTGGAGAGACCGACTCATAAAATTTTAAAGAGCTTAAAGCTGCGGTCACACTGGACTTTTCTCCCCATAGACTTCCATTTATATGCACGCAAATGCGTCAGACCAAAAACGCAGGGTCATGGGTCAAGTTTCGCAGTTGGCTGCCGTGCAAAGTTCAAGCTTGGTGAACTCTGACCTGCGAAATCGCATCACTTGACTGAGTGAGACCAATCAAGGATCAAAACATTACCTCTCTGGACAGAAATTTAAAACATGGAGCAATCGCTCGCTGTTTTTAATGCCTAATTATCTTGTTTAATCCCGCCCCTTTTCACAGCACCGTACGACAAAATTTTACACACACAAACTCTAGTGTGACCGCAGCTTTAGGGTTATGGTGATACACAATAAACGTTACTTACAGTTGAAGTCAGAAATATTTAATGCAAAAAAACTATTCGAACATTATGTTAGTATATCACAATGTCATTTTGTATTAAGTCTTAAGGCAAGTCTGTATATGTTAACTTTTAGGTTAATGATCGTTTCAGGTTTGAAATAATGATATAAGACTACAAAAAGAATCACACAGATGTATAATCTAAAATATATCTGCTTCATGCTGAATATGCTAAAATAACAAAGTATAGCACTTTTTTATCTGTCTGAAATTAATAACTATTCAAACTAAAATGTGTGGTTTGATTTTGAAACACATTTGTTTTATAAGTGTAAATTTTTGATTTCTTATAAGTTTAAACACATCTGTGCAAATGGCGCTGACACAGCTGAATACACCGGACATGCAGTTAATCAGGAAAATAATCTCAGTAAATTAGTTAATAAGCAATTTTTATTTATCTTAATAAAAATAGTGTACTTTTCCATTTGAAATATGTTGATTAACACAACACAAATCTTTCTACTTCAAACCATCACTAAAACCAAATTTGTTTAGAAAAATGTATTATGTTTTTGTTTTGTTTTTTTAAATCACCTGACATACCGTGAACATAATGTGTAACACCTGACAATAGACAACTGAAACTAATAATGATCCATTAGTGACTCCTGAGACAACTGATTAGCTATTGCTAGTTGCAGACACTATAGAAAGACAAGATCAGAAGCAACACCACATGGTGTTAAAAGCTTTTGTTTTATTTTGTAGTTTTATTTGTTGGGCTTAGTGGATGGTTAGTTTGACCTGGCTTACAATGGGTGCAACAACAATGTGGATTTTAAGGTATGTTGTTTTATGATACTGTATGTTTTTGTTTGAAGTTTCACATTTTACTAAATGGCCGTTTGTAGTTATTGTTTAGCAATACTTTTAGCCCTTGGTGCATGTGATGTTGCAACTGGTGAGTATTATTATTATTATTATTATTATTATTATTATTATTATTATTATTA
>CAIGQZ010032437.1:714833-732108 GCA_903798205.1 Danio tinwini | reverse complement strand
CCACGCTTTGTTAATATAAATGCATAATCCTCCGCCTCGGGTCTTACTGGAGTCATCCGCCGCTCTGTCTGCTTGGAATGTTTGATGCTCAGTTAAAGAGACAGCGTTGTCTGGTTCTGTGAAAATCATGACATTACAGTTCCACAATCTTTTGCTGTGGTTGATGCGCAGTCTAATCTCCTCCATTTTGTTCACCAGGGACCGTACATTGGCGAGGAAGATGCTGGGTAAAGAGAGCCGGTGTGGTGTTAGCTTTAGCTTAGTTCTTAGCCCGCCGCGCTTCCCCCGCCTTTATTTACGTTCGCACCGCCGCCTTCGAGCACTTCCGCCCGGCCGGGCAGAGCGCTCAGCATCGGGTGTCCTGGCGATCTCTGGGATGAGTCGTAGATTGCTGATAAATCTGTCCGAAATGCACAAACCAATATCCAAGATCTCCTGTCGGGTGTACGATGTAAAGGCATTACTGTTCTGCACGAACAGACCCGAAATGAGCAGGAAAAATACTGCAAAATTGCAGAAACTGGAGAGACGCCGAGCCTCGCGATGTGTACGCGCCGCCATCTTGGTCTTTTTTTTTTTTTTTATCTGTATATACAACATTCTCAGAAGGTAACATTATACATTTATTTTTTTGTTTGTTTTTTTTCTTTGAAAGGTGAATGAAGGTTATACAGCTTGTTGTTAATTGCAGAGCTCTAACTTTGTGTTCAACAGAGAAAGGAAACTTAGATTAGGAGAATAAGTAAATGACAAATTTTATTTTGGGGTGAACTGTCACTTTAAAAGAGATTTACTATTAATATTGAGCTATTAACATACTGTACATGTATTTTTATGTGGACACACTTCTGTGTGATTTTTCCAACTCTTAGTTGTTTTTTCTCTGTTAGACAACTGATGAAAAAGAGGCAGTGAAAGGAATAAATGTTGGACTATTGATAGTTGTAGAGGAGAACACCTCAAATCTTCTGCCAAAGGAAATAATGAATATGTGGAGTTAGAGGAAAAGGTTGTATTGAGAGATGTGTCAAATGCTTTTGCTCTGCTAATAGGGATTCTTTATGCCCTGAATATCCTTTCCCAAGATCCAATATACATTTGAAATCCTCCAAAAAGTGATCATGAAAATTGGTGGCCAAGCATGCTCTGCAAAAGTTTGGAGTAAGAAACAAAATCTTAAATGTTTAGTGGATGTTGCTCTCCCATGCTCAAACTTACTGATATTCCAGCCTGATCTCATGAGAAAATGAAAGTATTTTACATTTTGTCAGTTTAGTGGCTAATTTGTATGAGTTAAGTTGTACAAAAATGTAAAATTTTAAAAAGGAGGCATGGCACCCAATCCCCCCCCCCCCCCCTAAACCCAACCGTCATTGGGTGATGAGCAAATTGTACTAAATTGTACAAATTAGATCATACAAATTAATACGAATTAGCCACTAAATTAAAAAAGTAACGAATTGCCGTGAGATTGCATTGAATATTCATGTTGTTCATTCAACTTTGAGGACTAAATATCAATCAAACGTAAGTTGCTTAATCTTAATGAAAAGTAGAAAATCTGTTCAATGATAAGCAACTTCACAGTAAGTGATTATTTTGTTCTTGTTCTTGCATTAAGTTCATATTACACCCTCACTGATGTAGATATAAAAACAGTCTGCTAAAATTGCACTTTAAGGTAAACTGAGTTTGAATAGAATGGCTGTAACAGAATGTCTATTTAATATCTGTTTGTTACAGAACAGTTGTAAACACACTTTTCATTGTAAAATGTTATCAATTGGTGTAAGCTTTAAAATGTTGAATAGATGAAGACGTTTCGAAGAGTTAACTTTAATGCTGTTTGAGAAATGCATTTTAGTGTTTCTTGAGGTTTATGATTATAGTTTGTGTTAAACCACAATTTAGCAGACTGAGTTCATATACAATGTCTGTAACAGAATGTCTGTTTGAATGTTTGTTATAAGATGTTACAAATTAGTGTAAGCCTTTAAATTGTTGAATGAAGAAACGTTTCAAAGGGTTAATTTTAATGCTGTTTGAGAAAATAATTATAATGTTTGTTGAGATTTATAACTTTTGGCATGATATATGAAATATATTTACAGAGTGTATCTTGTTGCTTGAAGGAGTTTTAATAATAATTTATTGAACTGATAGGACTTCTGCTTGAATGAAAATATTTTCTTGAAGTTATAATAAATGATATTACGGTTTTTTTGTGCTGAAGTTCTTGATTAATTTTTTTAAATGCATTTGCCATGTGAACGTGTTAAATTTATTCATTTTGGTTTAGTCTCTTTATTAAGCTGGGGTCGCCACAGCGGAATGAACCACCAACTTATCCAACATATGTTTAAGCAGCGGATGCCCTTCCAGCTGCAATCCATCTCTGGGAAACATCCATACACACTCATTCACACTCCTACACTATGGACAATTTAGCCTACCCAATTTACCTGTACTGCATGTCTTTGGACTGTGGGGAAAACCAGAGCAAACCCACACAAACAGACCATGCAAACTCCACACAGAAACGCCAACTGACCCAGCCGAGGCTCGAATCAGCAACCTTCTTGCTGTGAGGCGACAGCACTACCTACTGCACCACTGCGCATTTAGCTCATAATTTTAAGGCAACTATGTAAACTTTATGGTTAATTGTTACAACAAGCTCTATTTAGTTCATTTAACTCATAATTTTAAAGCAACAGTGTAAACGTTTAGTTAATTGTTATAACAAGCTCTATTTAATTAATTTGACTCATAGGGCCCTATCATACACCCGGCGCAATAATGTGCAAGACGTGTTTGCCCTGACTTGTTGCTATTTTCAGACCAGCACAACCCTAATTTTCCCATTTTCTGTCACATTGTTTAAATAGCAAATCAATTTGCGCCAATTTGTAGACTCATTGGTGTTTCTATCTAGAAAAGAGGTGTGTTAAGGCTCATTGTTGGCACATTGCTATTTTGAAGAACTGAAATAGACTGCGCAATACACCAGTTGAAAGCAGGCCTAAAGTCCAGCGCAGATCACATCAGTTGTGTTCCTCGCTTACATATTGCTTAAAATATGCAGGATGTACAGCAATACGCTAAAGTTTTAACAAATGAAAAATAATTTAGAGATTAAATATTACAAAAAATATTACTTTCTACATAAATATAAACACTACTGCCTCCATGCCTTTTTCATCTCAGGGGATTTTTTTCAGTTTATTCATGACAATTTGCTTTTTGATAATGTTAATTTTATTAGTTGTATTATTTATTAAGTGCATATTTATATCTGTTTTATTGGTTATCTTAGCAGGTGCTGCCGTTAATGCGCTGGTCAGGTAATTAAAAATAGGCTGCATATTTACTTCAGATGAGTAAAATATGATCAATTATTGGTTATGCAAACTTTGACAACTTGTTCGAAAATATTAAGGTGTTTTAAGCAATTTTATCTCACAGACTGGCACAAATATGCACATCTTCGTTCTCACGAAGTTTCTGAGTTCTTTCATCCTTCCAACAGAGTTCATTTTTCTGAAGTAATCTGGGAACATGTTTAATACTGCGAATACATTGCAAAAGCATGTCCTGCTTATTTAAATTTGTCATTAATAGTGAAAACAGTTTAACATAGGCTGTGAATATTTAACTTTAATTTAATTTAGGCTAGATTATTATTTCATTTAACAAGCCTACACAATCTTAGAGCAATTCCTGTTTTGACATACTGTATAGCAGACTTGTTTTAAAGCGCTAATTTTAAATAGCAAATCAATTTGCACCAATTTGTGGACTCATTGGTGTTTATATCTAGAAAAGAGGAACTGAAATAGAGAAACTATTTTGAGGAACTGAAATAGACTGCGCAATACACCAGTTGAAAGCAAGCCTAATGTCCAGAGCAGAGCACATCAGTTGTGTGCCTCGCTTACATATTGCTTAAAATACACAGGATGTACAGCAATACGCAAAAATCTTAACAAATAAAAAAAATAAATTAGAGATTAAATATTACAAAAAATATAAATTTCTACATAAATATAAACACCACTGCCTCCATGCCTTTTTCATCTCAGGGGCTTTTTTCAGTTTATTCATGACAATTTGCTTTTGTATAATGTTTTTATTATTAGTAGTATTATTTATTAAGTGCATATTTATATCTGTTTTATTGAAAACAAGCTTAGGCTACGTTCACACTGCAGGCAAATGTGGCACAAAATCAGATTTTTTCGCCACATGTGACTCAGGTCTTAACAGTGTGAACAGCCTAAACCTCATGGAATCTGATCTTTTTACTTTAGATTTGTGCCACTTTCATATGTTGTTTTGCAATGCAATCGCAGTGTTAACAGTTATGTTGGATTTCATGTGAGTTTTACATAATCTTTGAGCAATATGCGTCATCAGTCTGTGCTGCAAACATCCTCTACTCCTCAGCGGCATAGTAGAATAGCACACAGGGTGATTACTTTACCACAGAAAGTTGGTTGTTCATTTTGAAAAAAAATTTGAAGGCAAAACTGGTGCTTGTTAACCAGTCTGGTTAATGATTGGGGCACGGGTTTATCGTGAAGCTAAAGACTGTCGGGGGGTGTTGCGGATAGGGGATTCGTGCACAAAGGAGGGGGCACTTTTATTTTAAAGATGAACTTATGAACTGATTTTAAATAAGAATATGAACTTAACTTAAATTCGCTATACAAATAAACACATTACATTACATTACATTACAAATGTTTAATTGTGTAGAAAAAAAAAAAAAACAAGTACATACATGCCGCAACAACCTTCTGGCTGAAACACTTAAAGCACAGTAGTAAGTTACAACTCTTTTTACAGATCAAACAGAGGAAAAAATATGGAATCACACAAATCTGGGGAAAATGATCTGGAATCACCATACTTTGCAGTTCTAAAACAAACAACTGTATCTGATTACAACTGCTAATTAGTCTGAAGTTAAAAATAGAGTGCTTCAGTGGACTAAAAAAAGACAATCTTGGACTGTGGATGACTGGATGAGAGTGATATTCAGTGATGAATCTGCATTGGGCCGGGTGATGATGCTGGAACTTTCCAATGATATTAATGAAAACAACTTCCTGAATAAAACATGCAAATTTCCACAATCATTAATGATATGGGGTTGTAAGTCAGGTAAATGTACGAGAGAGGTGACAGTCACTACATCCTGTATAAATGCACAAGTTTATATTGAGACTAATTTTGCAGGATGATAATGCATTGTGCCATAGGCCAAAATCTGTGAAAACTTTCCTACAGGAAAGACATAGAATGTCAATGGTATGGCCTGCAAATAGTCCAGACCTCAATCCAACTGAAAATCTTTGGTGGAAATAAAAAAAAAATGGTCCATGACAAACCTCCAACTTTGCAAAGCTGATCTGGCAACTGCAAAAAGACAAAATTAGAGACAGATTGATGAAGAATACTGCTTTTCAATAGTTTAATCAACACCTTATAAAAAATCAAGCTGTTATAAAAGTCAGAAGTGGTGCAACAAAGTACTAGTGGTGTTTTTATTTGGTGATTCCATATAAATTTTCCTCAGATTTGTGAGATTCCATACTTTTTTCCCTGTTTGATCTGTACAAACAGTTGTAATTTACTAGTGTTCTTTCTTTTATTTTAAGGTGCTGTATGTAAGTTTTTTACTCTTCTAAAGCATCAAAATACCATAATACGTGTGCAGATTTTTAAGAAACATCCCAAGTAAAAACTGAAAAAAAAATGCTGAAGTCAGATATTCTGCTTTGAAAATGTATTTTCTGTGCCGGAACGCTGTCTTTGTTTAGATAAATTTAACCTGCACAATGCCAGTTTAGCCAATTACATTTCAGCACCCTGGGTTGCCTTGTTGGAAAACAGCATATTTCATTCATTCATTCATAAAGGCTCTGAGAGCATGCGTCTGTGACCAAAATGGACAGTATTAGACGTCGAAATGAGACCGATTCAGTTCCACATGAGGTTATTAATTAGCAAATGATATAAATATTACGAGCGTAAACATTAGGTGAGCAGGTTACACTGTAACCGTGTGTCGTCGTGTTTGCATCAGACGAAATGCGACAGAAATTTAAATACAGCCTTTCAGAAGCACAGATGATGCACTCACTCACGAAACGGTAAGGTTTAGAATCTATTCAAATTCACATTGTTAGCATTTAGCACTGAATAAAACACACAAGGTTTATCTGAGGTGATCACTGTCATAGGTTTCTGTTGTTCAGTTGTGAGAAATAATAGCAGTTTCTAATATATCAATTCGAGGTGTTGGTTAGAACCAAAACTCCTTTTAATATGGAAAATATTTCTTTTATCGCATGTCGTTTTTATTTAGAACACAGTTTAAACCATTCACTCCTGTACTCAAACTGGCAACCCGCGTTTGCGTTTATTTTGATCCAGGAGTGCAACACCTAGTTCAACCACTGGGTGTCAAACTTACATACTGCATCTTTAAGTGTTTCAGCCAGAAGGATAGATTGTTAAATGAAAATAGTTTTGTGGCATGTATGTTTTTTTCTACACAATTAAACATTTTAATGAGCATCTTCCAAGAGTGGTAATTCCATACTTTTTGCCAGGTTTTGTGGAAAAAAAGCTGTCTTTAAGGAAGTGTCACCAATATTACTTACTGCAGGTTAAGGTTATCCGTTTTATGGTAGAGGTAGTATTTGTTTCAGTTTTGTGCAGGCAGTTAGCACTGTAAATGACATGACAATGTAATTAATAAAATAGGCAACAGGTCTTTAAGATGTGCTAGTTTGGGTAAAAGACAATATTGCTGTTGTGACATAAATACTTGCAAAAATATGTACAACGTATCAGGCAAATATTGCATCAGAACATATATAAAATAAATAAAAATGCTGTTACAATGTTAGTGTTCTAAGTGATGTTTATTTCTGGAATTTCAGTTAAAAATAATTGACAATCGGGGAGCATAAGTTTCAAGAAAACAAAAAATACTTAAAGTCAAAAAGGATTTTACAAAGACTAAAGCGTCTCTAGCCCCACTAACTTAAGTCTATCAAACAGTTTAATCAAGACAGCGATGGGACACAGAGATGAAGCCAAAAGTCATAAAGAAGCTCAGTGATTTAAAATGACATCTTTTCCTTAATCTCCTTGGTCCATCTCTATCCCTCTAGATAACACTCACTTATCTATCTTTCTGTCACGACATACAGTTGATTAAGAAGTGCACATTTAAAGTCTACAATAAGATATCTAAATGAAGAAAGCTGTTTGGTACTACAATAAATAAAGTATATATTACAAATAAGTCACACAAATTTACCACACAATTCAGAATATAAGAGTGGCTTAAGTTATTGACAGTAGTTCAACATTACAGATCAGTAGAAAAAAGCCTGTAAACATGTAAACAGCAGGATTGGGCAACTTATTTATCATTTAAATTGGCATATTTTTTTAATTAATAATTAAGAGTAGACTGTAGTGTTACATTTGCAATCAGAATTATTGAACCCCCTTTGATTTTCTTTTTTTTTTAAATATTTCCCAAATGATGTTTAACAGAACAAGGAAATTTTCACAGTATATCTGATAATATTTTTTTCTTCTGGAGAAAGTCTTATTTGTTTTATATGGCTAGAATAAAAGCAGTTTTTAATTTTTAAAACCCATTTTAAGGTCAAAATTATTAACCCCTTTAAGCTATTTATTTTTTCCATAGTCTACAGAACAAACCATCATTATACAATAACTTGCCTAATTACCCTAACCTAGTTAACCCAATTAACCTAGTTAAGCCTTTAAATGTCACTTTAAGCTGTATAGAAGTGTCTTGAAAAATATCTAGTCAAATATTATTTACTGTCATCATGTCAAAGATCAAATAAATCAGTTATTAGAGATGAGTTATTAAAACTATTATGTTTAGAAATGTGTTAAAAAAATCTCTCCGTTAAAACAGAAATTGGGGAAAAAAATAAACAGGGGGGCTAATAAATCAGGGGGTTGAATCAATCTGATTGCAACTGTAAGTTACTCACTGTCAGGATAATGAATTACAATTTGAATTACAAGATCAGAAAGTTACTAAACTGTAATTAGATTAACTAATTGTATAACACTGCATTAAACTATTGCAAGGATATAAAGGGTACTATAAAGAGATTCCACGGGACCAAGCATCAATTGGACATGTAAATGTGTTGCTCAGATCCTTCATCAAATTTCAAGAATTTCAAACAACACAGACTCATTCTGAAAACATAGCCCTATATACATTTCTGGAGATCGCAAATTATGTAGCCAGAAGTACGTATGGCTGCATTACATCATTAAAATGAACGCTAACGGGGCGGTATGACCCGTTCCTTTTCACTCTTACCAGTTGACCGCTTACCATGTGGACGGCTTTCTCTCTGTTACCAGTTTGTCCAGTAGCTTGCCAAGTATGTTGGCGGACTTGAGATGCAGAGAGGAGCTGAGCATGACGATGGGGTACAAGTCTGGCGAAGAATGATTCCAGAAAACAGGTAAAACAAAAACAGAAGCCAAAAAATAAAATAAACAAGTAAATAACAGGGTAACAATGGGTGGTAAAATCTAAAAACGTGGTAAAAATCAGACGAGGGCTTTTCTTTTTCTAGATTTCGTTTTAAAACTATCAGTTGGGTTTAGACATGTGGGTGGGTGGGTCAATCAGTGCATTTGAAAACACTATTGGTAGGGTTTAGGGAAGGAGGAGGGTGGGTCTGTCGATTGGTAAGTCAGTCATTTAGTCAGTCAGTTGACAGTGGCCTCTGGTGGATTTATGCGAGAAGAGCAGGTGTGAATTTCACTCACCAGCGAAATTCGAGTCTAAAAAAGCATACACATAAACTGCAAGAAACGTAGCTCCTGGAACATATTTGGTGCTGTCCAGAAATGTATATAGTGGTACATTTTAAGAATGAGCCTGGGTTGATTTTAAAGCTGTCCTAAATTTGAATTCTAAATAAAGTATAACCCTCATGGAAAGATATATTTAGATAATATTTGTACATGTATACTGTAGGTTGACTTGAAGCAAGGATTGATGCATGTTTAACTATGATGCACATTTTTCAAGGCTCAGTATTAGTTTTTAAATTAAATTAATTTGAAATATGTATAAAAAATTTTATTTGTATTTTATTTTACATGCAATAACTTTTACCAACTGGCATAATAGCACTACAAGTTAGCCTATCATATTTTTTTTTTCATCTGGATGCAGATATGACATATCCTGTTGAATATATATCCAGTGGTGCAATAAACAGGGTCAAGAATCAAATCATGGATCTGCTTTTGTGCTTAAACTACTTTAAAGTGAAACATTTTCACCCAAAAATGAAAATAAGCTCCTAAATTTCCCAGCCTCAGGCAACCCAAAGTTCAGGTAAAATGTTTCTTCAGTAGTACAGTAAAGGCAAAATTTAGCTGAAACTGTAGTCCTCTAGTATCCATATAATGGTGGTCAGTGGGTGCCATTACTTTGAGAAAAAAAACAACATATGCATGCAAAGCATAATTTATCCCCACACTTACACTCTGTCTGGCCCTATTTACACTATTAATTAAATGTGACCCAATTCTGATATTTTTTACTTTTTTGCTTCTGATTTATGTTTTATAAGCAATTAAGATATCAAAACTAAAATATTAATTTCTTACCACTGTATTCTACTGAACTGTAGTTTAACAGAAAATGCCTTTCTCTTTGGTCTGTACACAAGCAATTTCACATCAAGTTAAGCCTGTCAGAGATCAAAATCCAAAAATATATCTGTAAGCATTTTTTGTAAAAAGATATAAAAAAAAACTGTTAGTGAGTTGGATGTTAACAAAATGTTTTAATTATGCAAGCGTGTGTCTCTCTGTAAAAGAAAGTATCCTAGAAGCACATGCAGATCAGAAGTGAATGGGAAAGGAAGACACAGAATAAACCCACTCATGATTATTTAATAACGGCATCAATAAAAATTTTTAGTCAGTAAGACAGAAAAAAAATGTCTATTTAATTTTTTAATTACTCAAGTCTGTGGAGCATGCACTTGATGCTTGTAGGTCAGAGCTAATCTAGTCAAAGTTAGTCAATCACCTATGAAGTTAATTATATAAAAATAACGATGAGGGAACATTTTATAAAAGTTATCTTTAAATAAACACCCTCCAATATTCTGGATAAGTTTTTCTAGGTGTGCAAAAGAAAAGAAAAACCCACAAATAAGCTCCTTTAAGTTTCAGGTAGTATAGCAAATGTAAACACACAAAGTGCACATGGGTCACAATTTGAAAGAACGTGTAAATGGATAGTTAAAAAAACAAACAATCAAAAAAAACAAACAAATCAAAATTGGGCACCAAGACCTGTAGTCTAATTGACAACTCTGTCTGTGGTGAACACCTTTTCATGCACATATTGTCAGTAAAGCTGATTTTGTAATCAGTAGTAAAACCTCCAGCATGTTCTTTTAGATGGAGCAACATTTACAACACAGACACAATTCAGTGACAATCTATGCAATAAACTATGAACTATGGCTCTGTGTGAATATAGTAAGTCTGAAAGCACATGAAAATCCACATCATAATTATTGTTTTTATTCCAAACTCTACACCATATCTTCTGTAGAGTGTTTTGAACTAATCTTTATATGATATAGTGTCCTATACAGAAGGCACATTTCATATTTTAAGTAGAGGTAAAGACATTGCATTGTTATATATTATAATTGTATGTTTATTAGCCACACTGACTTAATGAAAACAGTAAAATCTTCTTTTTATTTAACAACTGCTATGGGATTTCCCAGCCTGATCTCACGAGAAAACATAAGTATTTTACATTTTGTTCATTTAGTGGCAAATTCGTATGAATTTGTATGAGTTTAGTCGTATGAAAATGTATGATTTTAAAAAAAGGAGGCATGGCACCCCACCCCGCCCCTAAAGCCAACCATCATTGAGCAATAAGCAAATCATACTAAACTGTATGAATAAGATCAGATGAATTCATACGAATTAGACACTAAATCAAAAAGATACGAATTATTGTGAGATTGTGTTGGATTTCCGCAGTTTCTTCTTTGTGGTGTATTTGTAGTTTCAAATGAGACCTCAGGATTAGAAAAGATCATAATAAGAATATGAGTGGAGGTTTGTAAAGTAAGAAGTTACTTGAACTAAATAGAGGCATCACCATGGACTCACCAATAGGTAAGATTTTATAATTAATTTTGAAAAAGGAAACAGGAAGCCAATAGAGCGATTTGGCTCCAAGGGGATAATATAAAGAATTAACAGGATAGACCCAAGTACTGATCCTAGAGGCACACCACAGTTGACATTGTTTTTAAAGGATTTAGCATCTCCCAAAGCAACATACTCTTTTCTCCAAGCAAGATATGATAAGAACCAGTAAATACTGAGATAAATACACTGACCGGCCACTTTATTTGGTACAGTGGTCCAAATGCTGGTTAACTCAAATTTCTATTCAGCCAATCACATGGCAGCAACTCAATGCATTTAGGCATGTAGACATGGTCAAGACGATCTGCTGCAGTTCAAACTGAGCATAAGAAGTTGATTTAAGTGATTTTTAACATGGCATGGTTGTTGGTGCCAGACTTGCTGGTCTGAGTATTTCAGAAACTGCATATCTACGAGGATTTTCACGCACAACCATCTCTAGGGTTTACAGAGAATGGTCTGAAAATGAGAAAATATCCAGTGAGCGGCAGTTCTGTGGGTGCAAATGCCTTGTTGATGCCAGATGTCAGAGGAGAATGGCCAGGCTGGTTCCAGCTGATAGAAAGACAACAGTAACTCAAATAACCACTCGTTACAACCTTGAGGCAGATGGGCTACAGCAGCAGAAGACCACACCAGGTGCCACTCGTGTCAGCTAAGAACAGGTAACTGAGGCTACAGTTCGCACAGGCTCACCAAAATTGGACAATAGAAAATAAAAAAACTTTACCTGGTCTGACTAGTCAATGATTTAGGCTGGTGGTGGTGGTGTAGTGGTGTGGGGGATATTTTCTTGTATGTTTTCTAGCCCATTAGTACAAGTTAAGCATCGTGTCAACACCACAGCCTACCTAAACAATGTTGCTGACCATGTCCATCCCTTTATGGCCACAGTGTACTCATCTTCTGATGGCTGCTTCCAGCAAGACAATGCATCATGTCATAAAACGCAAATCTTCTTAGACTGAACATGACAATAAATTCACTGTACTTAAATGGCCTTAACAATCACCAAATCTCAATCCAATAAAGCACCTTTTGTGATGTGGTAGAACAAGAGATTTACATCATGAATGTACAGCCGACTAATCTGCAGCAATTGCGTGATGCTATCATGTCAATATGGACCAAAATCTCTGAGGAATATTTTCAGTACCTTGTTGAATCTATTCCACAAAGGAATAAGGCAGTCCTGAAGGCAAAAGGGGGTCCAACCTGGTACTAGCAAGGTGTACCTAACAAAGTGGGCAGTGAGTGTAGGTTAACAGTATTTGGTTTTTAATTGGTTTTTTAAGGTACATGACCAGTTTCAAGAGAATGATTAACAACCTTTGTGCTCAAACTACTTATGAAACAAATGTTGGATTTCACCAAGGCTGTAGGAAAGGGTAGAGAGCAACACGGACAACACGTTTAGTTAAAAAGATTTACTGTTCTACAAAAGAAAAAATTTTCGGGTGAGCTATCGCTTTAAATTAAAGTGTCTCGCCAAATACACTATCATACATTATTCAATGAATGCCATTATAGTGTAGGTTAACAGTGTAGCGCAGACTGTGTAGAAGAATGCTATAGTCCACTGTATTGAATGCTACTAGGATCTTGTATCTCTCAGGAACTTTCTGATGCTCTCTGTGGGCCTGCTTAAGAACTGTAAGTCCAGTGACCTAAAAGCATGTCCTGCTGTCTTCATCTTTCATAGTTCACAATAAAACCATGGAGTTGAGAAGGAAAAGGTGAATGTTCTGGTTCTGAAATGAAATCTACTGTATTAGACTACTTAGGACGTACTCACACTATGTACAGTTGTCTTGAACTGGGAATGTAACTCACATTACATTCGGGCCTGGGCACACTTACGTTATCGATGATGCTCTGTTCAGTAAGCACTCTCACTCAGCACAGTGGAGATGTCTTAAGTTATATCGTTTAAGTCGTTTGATATGCGGTGACACCCAGTCAAATATTTTGCCGAACAGATCAGCCACTTTTGACGCTCATAAACAATCAAAAGCTCATAAACAAACAAAAGTTCTCGTGCTGCAGGATTTAGGAGGTTTGCTGAAGGTGCAGGTGACGTGCAGTGAGGTGTTTGCGTCTGATTACGAATAAATTAATCATTACGAATGATTAATTTATCCATATCAAACAGTCCCTTAAAAGTCACGTCTCGCTTTCAGTTTCGGGCTCAGGCACTCACACTGTAAGCGTACCCCGCCCAAGTGAACAGTGCTCAGGCCCACCTCTTCCAACCGGGCCAGGGCCGCCCAAGTGAACCGTGTCTGAGCCAAATTCAGAGCACTCACACTTCTCAAATGATCCGGGAAACGGGCCTGGGCACGGTTCGGATAGCATAGTGTGAGTATGCCCTTAGAGATCTTTTGTCAAGAGATTCAGTAACAAAAGAGAAATCAGCAGAACAAAGCTGAAGATCTGTATTTAAGGTTTCCAAGTTGATCTTTTTCAAGTGTATAAAACACATTTGACCCTTTGGTTTATTGTGTGAAAAGCAGACTAGTAGCTCAACTGAAATTACTTCATCAACAGACATTCCCAATCATATATCAAAAGATTACTAATGGGAGGAGAGTTTGAGATGACCAAGTCCAATATGTCCCCTAGAATGTGTTACTCTGCAACAAACATGTGACATTACTCTAGATTGATGGAATGATAAAGCAGAGCTGCCAGAATGATTGTAAATTAGCTTCCAAACTTCTATGGATGTAATGTGGTCAGCGAAGGAGTTATTTAATTGCAGCAATACATGATGGAGTGGTGTGGTTGTTGAGACTGTAGCTGTGAAATGCAATAGTTGAGCCTCATACCAGTCAACAGGAAAGTTTGAATTGAGACTGTCAAGATCATCAGGTACAGTGAAAGAATGGACCATAACATAAATCAAAACTTTTCATTCAAACTATCGTTTACAGATGATTAGACAAAAAAAAAATGAGAATAAGGTCATTATTTTTTTTGGTGGTCAGACAAACAACCATGCTTTTCTGACAAGATGTGCATGACAATCGCAGCTTTTGCTAAATCGTGATTTGATTTTATTGCAATTTATTTTTCAGCCCTAAGCCCAAGAATGAAGTTGTAAATAATGTTCAGTTTTTTTGCTCTTAATAACATTTTGATTGCATATTTTTGTCTCAAAGTAACGGCATCAGCTGACTTACATTATATGGATACCAGAGGACAACACGTTTAGCTAAAAATCTCTACTGTTCTACTGAAGAAAAAACATTACCAACATTTTGGATGATTTGAGAAGATATTAACAGTAAATTAAATTTTTCAGGTGAACTATCGCTTTAAGTTAAGGTGTCTAGCCAAATACACTATCATACATTATTCAATGAATGCCATTATAGGAAAAAAAAACATAAGCATAAATTGTGAGTTGACCTATTTAAATAGTTATGTGCTGTCTAGTGATCACACTTATATTCATGGGCAAGGGTGCCAAATTAATAATAAATATTTTTTTAATTAATAGCTAAAAAAAGAGCTAAACTTCAGGAAAGATTGCAGTACAATAGACAATATGTTTTTTATGTTTTAAAAGAAGGGAAAACCCCCCAGCAGACACACAACATCATAAGACATTAATATTAGTTTAGATTTAGGTTGCCAGCATCTAAGGACAAAGTTATTTTGACGTCTAATAACGATGTGAAATGACGTTGATGTTTTGTTGGTTTTAGGATGTGTTGGAAAGTGACCAAAATCCAATGTCGGGCCAACATCTTAAACCAACATCATATTGACATCAAATACTGACATTTAATCATCAAGTAAGGCAACCAAAATCCAAAGTCTGATAGATGTCATATTGGTAACATCCAAACAACGTCAAGCTGTAACATCATTAGACGTTGATATTTTGTTGTTTTTAGGTTGCATTGGAAATTAACCAAAATGCAACGTCTGTCTGACGTTGGACATTGACCTCAGCCTGACGTTGGATTCTGACGTCAACCCGATTTTCATTTCCAAACAAAATGCAACGTCCCATAATGTTAAGGGTACAACGTCAATCTGATGTCATGTTGACATCCTGTGTTTGCTAGGACTTCTTTATCTCTCTCTTAAGTTAATGACACTGTTGATTCTTGTCCTTTGAATTATGTCTTGTAAATTTAGTTAGTTTTTTTAGTGTTTCCAAATGATAAACTACTTATAATTTAAAATAAAAATTTTCAGCAGTAATTGTGCATTTCATGTAAATACATTCGATGAGCAAGTATTTGCATGTCTGGTAATGGGGTATTAGGGTATGTATGGGCTCTCATCTGTCTTTATGCTGTGTTTGTTCCTGTCAGACAGTAATGAAAGCTCCTTGGTTGCTGTTGACTGATTCGGGGTCCACACATCGGCCACGTCTCCGGGTCACTCTCCGCTTGCGGTGGAACTTGGCATAACAACGTAGGCCTAAAAAAAATTTTGAAACATTTTTATTGTTTTCATAACTCATTTAGCAGACCTTTTCCATCCAAAATGATAAATTTATTTGAAATTTCAGTGAATAAGAGATTTTTCTTCTGTTTAACTTTTGACTTTAGGTAAGCATCAAGAATTAAAGTGCCCTGACTATGGGTTTTTGAAAATAATTTTTTATGTAGTGAGTAACAGCTCTAAATGACAGAAAGTATTCTGTAAAGTTTTAAATCTGGAAGTGCACTGTATATTTTCCCTCAAAAGAAAGAGTTGATTAAGGGTGCTGTATGTAAGTTTTTGACTCTTCTAAAGAATAAAAATGCCATAATATGTTGACAGATATTTCAGAAACATGCTAAGTGAACATTCTTGTTTATCTGAAAAACAATGTTAAAGTCAGATATTCTGCTTTGAAAATGGACGTTCCATGCCGGAACGGCTGTTTTTGTTTGGGTTCTTTTTAACTTGCCCAATGCCAGTTTAGCCAATTATATTTCAGCACCCCGGGTTGCCTTGATGGAAAACAGCGTATTTTATTTATTCATTCAAAAAGGCTCTAAAAGCATGAGATTGTGAGCATGAGCTCGTGAGCAAAATGCGAGCTCTGGTGGACAGTATAGCAGCCTCCAAAATGAGACAGATTCAGAGTTCCACATGAGGTGGTTATTATTTAGCAAATAATATAAGTATTACGAACATAAAAACATTAGGTGAGCAGGTTACATTGTAACCCCATGTCCTAACAAGAAGCTACGTGATGAGACTTGCAGTGATAAACAGCAATTTGGCTGTTAGCACCAGACGAAACACAACAGAAATTTAAATACAGCAATTCAGAAGCACAGAATAGTGCACTTACTGCACTGCAATGAAATGGTAAGATTTATATGGTAATTAATACATATTAAACATCTTTAGCATTGTAAAATTTACATGCTGAATCACTAATATGTGCTGATATGTGCTTTTATTAAGAACATATCTTATTACTACATATTTTATTAAGATTTAAATCAGTCTTAAAACAGCCTTTAGGCTCAACAGTCAGACTCACTCCTTTTGGTCCTTAATCTGGTAACCTGTGATTGCATTTGTTTTGATCCTGTAATGCAATACCTAGTTCAACCACTGAGTGTCAAACTTACATACTGCACCTTTAAAACGAGTCATTTTTAAAACACATACAAAGCCTTTTCATCTTGATGTCAACATGAAACATTTGCAGAGTGTCTGTTCACTTGTTGCATGCTTTCTCTTTCCAAAATGTGCTGCAGGCAGTAGACCAATCACAACAGACTGTGTTTTTGAACCAATCACAGCAGATTAGCATCATGCAAAAGAGCGGTTTGGAAAAAATGTTTTGTTGAGAAACTTGTTTGAGAGTCATAAAGCAAATAAGGTAAACATAAATGCAAATTTTAAGACAATTATGTAGTTTGTGACCTTGCATACATGTCAACCTGTTCTTGGGGAATCTCAAAAACAAAATAGTTTTCAAAATCCATAATAGGGGTACTTTATTGTAAAAATCTTATCAGTCCTAAAT